>ML859693.1:25421-40008 GCA_009831015.1 Picea engelmannii
AATTTATATCAACTAAGCACTAATCACTCCAATGATTTACTCATAGGGAAGCATGGCATACATGGGATTTTACTAAGTTGCAAATTGTCATGAGATGCTTAAATGCAAATAAAAAGTATCAATATAAGAAGTCTTAATGAGAACGTCGATTTCATCATAGTAAAAGAGATTATATATTAGGTGGATGAACATGAATCCAATGGAGAAGATATCCCATATATGATGGGCTCACACGCATCATTTGAAATTATGTTCAAGTTGGAGCTCACATGAATCATTTCAAAACTTATTGATCATGAACTCTATAAGAATAAGATGGATAATCTCAAACAATGTGGTGTCATATTGCATTGTCATTGTCAGCTCTAAGGTTTTGGTTGGATTCTTTGTTTTAAAAATTTTGAAAGGGTAGTTTATTACGAGAATCGAAGAAACCCTAGGCAAGGTTATGATATTGAAAACATGATCTCCATAAACATTGAACGATATTATTATTGAATGGTACAATATTACAATGAGGATCCTCACTTTTATAAAGAGCTTGAGAGACCAAAACCCTAATCTTTTAACCTAAAGTATCTAAGGTGACTTTATTAAATAGGTAAGTCTTATATCTCTAATCCCCCCCCATAAGGCGTACAGTGTTGAAAAATAATAAACTGAAAAAAAATACATATATTGAATGTAAAACACATAAATTGAACATTAAACATCAATAACATACTTCAGAAGTTTCTTCTTTAAACACAGTTCTTTGACCAATTTGAGCTCCATCAAACTACCTCATAACCCTCATAACAGTGCAGTTGCTGAGTCGAATTCCTGATTTCTCATATTCCACTTTCTCGAACTCCCGAATCATGAATCTTCCAAAGTCAATTACTAGACAGCAATCCACATGCATGTCATGTAACCTCACTAGTAGATTGCAATCCACATGCATGTCTCTCCAACCAATGAGGGATGTTTCCCTAGATCCACAACTTCTAAACTAACTGAGAAACAATCCATTTTGAGTTGTTAACTAATCTCTTCATGTCTTCAAAGCCCGAGCTTCCTAAAATGCATAAAATCTCTTTTCTTCAGTAGATTCTTCACCACTGCCAGCGTCCAATGGATCTTCAATCATGGCTACAGTCATTGTATGTTGTCTATCTTTGACATTTCCCTTAAGAACATCATTGGCTCGTTGTCTACAATTCCAATTTATACGACCCAACTTCTTGTAATAGTGGCATTCTATTTCCTCTGTCTTTTGTTGATCTATTGTTGTTGTTTTGTGCATAGAATGCAAGTTCTGGTTAGCTATCACCTTCAGTGGTTCTCTTTTCTTCTGCTAGAAATGTTGCAATCATTTCGTCCGAACTTTGTGAGGTCGTTGACTCGGGGTAAAGATAGCACTATTGTATTTATGCGGCAAACTATTCAGAAGAATAGCCTTGGCATCCTCCGCATCAACCACTGCCTTGACTTTTGCAAGATGTCTGATAATAGATCTTACGTTGTTGACATGACTTGACATGGTGGCTCTGAAATTTGACATGAACAAGAGAGTCTTCTTCTTTATAGATTCCAATATTCCCACTCGGACACCATATTATGAGAATCGGAGAAACACAAGGTAGGGTTACAATCTCGAAAACATGATCTCCATAAGCATTGAACGGTATTATTATTGAACTATACAATATTACAATGAGGGCCCTCACTCTTATAGAGAGCTTGAGAGACCAAACCCTAAAAGATGAAAACCCTAATCTTTTAACCTAAAGTCACTAAGGTGACTTTATTACATGGGTAAGTCTTATATCTCCAATAGTGGGTACTAGTCGACCTTTGGCCAAATCATGAATGAAACACTACTTGGGCTCATGCAAATTGTTAATTTGGGTGGCAAGATATCCCACTTTTCTCTTCTGGATTGTCAACCCTTAGTTTTTCTTCTTGGAGATCTTAGCATGAGAATTTGTGGAAGAGTTTTCAGTGAGTTTCAAAATCTGTTTACCCTCTATTTGTTGGCCTCGTTGGCTGCCTATATTTTGTTGAATATCTTCCACCCAATTTCATGCTTTGAAAGTTCAATTTCAAAAGTTTGGTGGAGAGTATAAGGATTTTCATGTCATCCAATATGTAAGTTTCCACAACAGGGTTTGCAAAGAGGGAAGAATAGAGTTGGGGGGTGTTGGAGGATGGCTTCCCTTCCTTTTGATGCAAAACAAACAACGAAGAAGGGCAAAGTGACAAGATAGAAGAGGAGAGGAGAGGCTCAAGAGGTGGGTTGGGGAAAGAATTAATTTTCTCTCATAAGTGATGGGAGACTCGAAATGACTTGGAGAAGGTTGGCTTGAGGCTGAAATCAATTGAAAAACCTTTGGAGTTACAACCCCTTTAGGTCTCAAGCATGTTTTGAGGAAGAGAACTAGACATAAACCTACCCCTAGCATTAAACATTCATGTCCATGACATCCTTCTTTGATCATAGGATATGATGCCAAACCATTATAAGGATGCTTAAAATCACCTCATTGGATTGAATTATCCCAATAATAGAGGATTTTGAAATGCTTTCAAAGGAATAATCCAAGATTTTAAATCCCAGAAATCTATCACTCAAAGATGGGACACCATTTAATTTTTTTCTCTATATGAGTTTTAGGCCACTTGGCCCGACTTAATGGGCATGATGGTTCTATCGCTTTTCAGCCACCCTCATGAGGCAAACTGGGTACTTTTATGAAATTTGAACCTGGGTAGGAGCTAAGATGGTACCCCACTTTTCCCAGCCTAGTTAGCCTCTCATGACTCTCAAGAATATAAAAAGGATGCATTAGGAGGTTTCTTAATTAGGAAGTGTTAGGTAAAGGTTAACATATTGATCTCTCTTTTTAACTTGGTAATAACAAAATTTTATTTTACAAAGTTGGGTGAATAGTCCAAAATTCATTTTCTATCAGAAGATGAAATAAACCATTGTGATGTTGGCCTTCCAAGGCAGCACATTCAATACGAACATTGTGGAGAAAGAAGAGAGGGAGTAGAAGAGATGAAGAGGAAATGGAGAAGCAAAATATGAAGGACTTGGAAGAAGAAGCATATTTGAATATTGAAGGCCATCTACAGCCATGCATGTGAGTAAAAATGCATTAAATAACTACTTCAAAATGCAACTCATTTTTGTAACCATTTCCTGAGAAAAATAAAATAAAAAACCCATCAAATGTCACTTTTCTCATTTGGGTTTCCAGGGTAAAGCTTTGTGTTTATGGTGCATCTAATTTCTCTGTGGTTCACTTTTTTTCATTTGGATTTCCAAGGTAAAGCTCTGTGTTTATGGTGCATCTAATTTCTTTGTGGTTAATTGTTGTGAGAGTGTGTTGGCTAAATTGTTGGCTGTGAAAAATTTATTGCATGAACAAAGCTTACATTCTTGTTTAATCCACCTTGAATCATGGCACATTCTTTCATTTACACTCCTATAATGCAATTTTCATCGTCGTCCACTCCAACATTGTACCTATAATGTGATTCCACATTTATTAAATCATTCAAATATTTTGCCATCAGCTACAGCGATGGAAATTGTTTCAATTACCCAAGTTGTTGGCGTCGAGCATAGCTATAGCCAAGCAATTGCCCAAAGTGATGCATTCTCCCATCGTTGTGCTCTACTCAAATAGCACATCAAATCATACGACGTGCAGATACATGTAATTAATTTAGTGTTGGCCCAAAAACTTTGCCTCTACCTATCGAAATCCTTGCTATTAAACATCAAATAGTTGGGTTAAAACTGCAACATTAATTCCTATGAGATTGATTTTGTGTATGAATAAAGACTTCAGCATTGAGCATTTCTATGGAACGGGCAGCAAATTATTTGATTGAATATTGGGTGTTCTATATCACAAAATTGAGTCATATGGTATGGTGTCCTTTGTATGAACATAAACTCCTTCAAATGGTTAATTGTCATGAGTAAACATAGTTTATATATGTATCTTTAATTGGCTTAAAAGAATTGTCTGTGGAGACTTAAAGCCAAATTAAAGCACAGTTCATTGTATTACCCTCCAGTGACTTACATTTGCCAACAACAATCTTAAAAAAAAAATGATGTCTGTGTATTGAAGCACATAGAGGATAGGTTAATACTTTGGCATCGAATTCGCAAGACTGCGTTACTTATTTTATTAACATCACAGAATTTGAATGGAGAGCAACTATGTTATTGTTTAAAGTGTTGTGAGGTGTGTTGGTAATTGGCTTTGGAAAGAATGGCTTGTTTCCCATTGTTGAGCATTAATCTGGCTACCACAACTAGGTAAACCAAGTAATGATCTAAATTTGCACAGAGCTCTTTCTTGCCTATTGGTGAATGCAGAGAGTAGAGACAATCAAATTAATTTTATTTCCATATAGAATCTGTTTTGATGAGACGAACGCACCATAGGCCTGCCATTTACAGATCATATGGTGTCAAAGCAAGTTTATCAGAGACCTTGAAGCAATTTCCATTGACAAAGCTTTGAAGAGGGAGAAGCTAGAAGAGTTTAGAGATTTCAACAAGCATATCCAATAGGAAAGTCGATATTGAGGCAGAAAGCAGATGAACCAGAAAAAGAACTTGTCAAACACCAAGACTCCACCACCATGAAAGAATAATTAAACAAAAGCATATTGCAGCTCTTACAAGTAAGGGAGAAATTCACTCAACTAGATAATTAGCAAGAGAAGAGGTCCACCAAAATCACTGCTTAGCTATACTGAAATTTCATAGCGAAGGAAGAGGCATTGAAGAAGATACAAGTCACTATCCATGAGACAAGCAAGCCCCTTTTTCTACAACTGCAAATCCCAACACCATGACAGAATCAAGCATGGTAAACTCACCTTCCAAGATCCTCTCTCAAGAGCCCCTTAGTGATTTCAAAAAGCACACTAGAGACATCGGTTCCATGTTATTGAGGCAAATGGACTACAAGGGCGAAGGGCTATGCAAGAAAGACAAAGGGGTTGTGATTCCCATTGTAGCTCAACAAAGGCCCAAGTATGAAGGCATAAAATTCAGTGGGCAAGAGGTAAGAACAAGTTCAACTCAAACCACCTTTGTCAAGGCAAGAGGAACCGGAAAAGAAGCCATTGCTATAGAGGAAAAGGCCATTGAAAAAAGAGTATGCAGCAGACCAAGCAACCAAACTAGCAATCATCATCACAAGCCGAAAAGGTATGGCATGGTATCTTTGGTTTGTTTCTATTGTAAAAAAAAAGGTCATATAGGTAGCAATGTTAGGCACTCTAGAAGGCCAAGTAGCCCATGCAGGAACTATAATGTCAGTGTCGCAGATTCACTGGACATTAGGAGACCAAATGTTGGAGACTTCATTCAAAACTCCATCCCAAGAACCAAATAGCAAAGAAGAAAGCTTGGAGAATCAAGGTTAAGGGGAAAGAGGAGTTGCGTGCACTTGCAACGCAAGGAGCAACAGTTCTCCAACAACCTATTGCAGCAGAGAATCTCATCTATGGCCATGAGATGGACAACATGTTCATGCCAAATGTAGTGCCTACTCAGTTCTTATTCTCCTTCCTACAATTAAGACACCCTTTCTAAGAGATCAGGCAGCGATTGTTTTATGGCAACGGAGGAGGTAGTCACGCAGATGTATAGAAGAAGAATGTAAGGATTTGAAGCTTATGGCGAACAAAACCCTGCAAATGGGAAAATGTGATCTGAAAGAGATCTTTCAAATAATCTCTCTTTTTAACTATCTAATAACAAAATTTAATTTTGCAAAGTTAAGTGATAGTCCAAAACCCCTTTTCCCTTGGAAGACAAAATGAACCATTGTGATAGTTGGCTTTCCAAGGCCGTGCATTAAATATGAACACTATGGAGAAGAAGAAAGAGGAGAGATGAAGGGGAAATGGAGAATCGAAATGGAGAATCGAAAACTCAAAAGAAGAACCTATTCGAAGATCGAAGGCCATCTCTAAGCAAAAGCTATCTGCAATCTTGTCAGTGAGTAAACATGCATTAAATATTTGCTTCAGAACACAACTCACCTTTGTAACCATTTCCTAAACCCCCCCAAAAAAAAAATCCATTGAATGCTAGTTTTCCCATTCGGGTTTCCAAGGTAAAAGCTTTGTATTTATAGTGCAATTAATTTCTTTGTGATTGATTGTTGTATGTTGGTTAAATCGCTGGCTGTGAAAAATTTATTGACTATACCGAACTTACATTCTTGTTTAATCCACTTTGTTGATGAATTACAGCACATTTTTGCATGTACACACCTACAACTCAATTCCCATCGTCGTTCATTCCCACATGGTACCTTTAATGTGATTCCACATTTATTAAATCTCTGGGATATTTTGCCATCAGAAACAGCGATGGTCATTGTTTGAATTACCCAAGCCGTTGGTGTCAAACGTAAGTTATAGCCAAGCAATTTCTCAGTCATTCATTCTCCGATCATTGTGCTCTGCGTAAACAGCACATCAAGTCATATGAGGTGCAGATATGTGTAATTAATTGAGTGCTGGCCCAAAACTTTTGCCTCTACCTATCAAAATCCTTGCTATTAAACATCAGATCACTGGGTTAAACCTCCAGCACTGATTCCTATTAGATCAAATTGTGTATGAACAAAGACTTCAGCGCTGTGCAGTTATATGTAACACACGGCGAATTATTTGATTGAATATTGGATGTTCTATTCACAAAACTGAGTCATACTTCAGCTATGCATTGACCATATAATACGACGTCCTTTGTATGGGCATAAACCCCTTCAAATGGTAAATTAAGTGTCATGAGTAAACATAGTTTATATATGTATCATTAATTGGCTTAAAAGAATTGTGGGCAGAGTCTTGAAGCCAAATTAAAGCACAGTTCACTAGCATTATCCTCCAGTCATTTACATTTGCCAACAACAATCTTTAAAAAAATATTGTAGATGTATTGAAGCACACAGAAGATAGGTTAATCCTTTGCGACCGAATTTACAAGAGTGCATTGCTTATTTTATTAACATCACAGAATTTGAATGGACAACAGATCTGTTATTGTTTAGAGTGTTGTGATTGCACATTCCCAGACAGCAGGTGTGTTGGTAATTGGATTGGAAACAGAGTGGGTTGCATTCCATTGTTGGACATTAGTTTGGCCATCACAAACAGGTAAACCAAGCAGTGAACCAGATTTGCACAGAGCTCCTTCCTGCCTATTGGTGAATGTAGAGCATGGATAAAATCAAATTAATTTTATTTCTGTAGAGGATCCATGCTGGTGATATAGACAGGCCATAGTGTTAGAATGTTGTGTTCATTTAACCATAGACAATATCACAATATTGTCACCCAACAATAGGCACGCAGCCACCCCCGAGTGCCGTAACCTTTGACATATAGAATGATTCCAGAAGCAGCACTAGACCCAAAGGATAACCAAGAGAGAGAGAGAGAGAGAAAGAGAGTGCACCTTTCTCCAAAGGTAGCGCACTAAGCAAAAAGTCCCAAACCATAGACCAAGACTACTACCCAGTTGCAGTCGTTGTAGCTGCACTCTTCCTCTAGACCTGCACACCACTTTCTTGAGTGTGAGTGTGTTACCAAATGAGCTCAAGTGCCTTCTATTTATACTAATCTGGCCAAGTGAACATGTGTCTCTTCAAGTAGGGTCGACCTGTCCTTTTCTGCATATAATACTTCAATATTACTTATTTCGTTGAGCCGATTTGTCTTCCAGGGTTTTCACACATCTGTTTAGGTTTTCTCTTACTTCCGAAATATTCTATTATGGTCAAAGGTTTATCCATGGAAGTTAATACCTCCCGCAACTACCAAAACATCAACACTCCCTCTTAGCTAGGGAGGTATTTAACCATGATGTTCCCTTCTGGTCTTCATAACCTTGCTCGCTATGCCATGATTCTCTCATCATGGTTACGCAGACCATGCTATTGGTGGCATCATTACGTCACACATTGCTACACCCATGTGGACCTGTCAATCTCGTCTAGGGGCCACAACCCACTAGAGAACACTAGAGCTACACCTCATAGTGTGTTACCATCATTGTCATGGGCTACACCCGCATGACGTGCTCACCCATGGCTACATCCATGTCGTGAGTATCATCATTATCCAACCATCTCACGTGGCATAAGCCCTACATGGTCTTACAGACCGATAGCATCACTAGAGCTACACAGGCTATCTCATGATCACCTAGATCATATTACGAGCAACATCATCACAACCATACAGGTTCTCCACTATGCCACTAGCGTACCAGACTATCTCACTTGTGTAGCAACAACTCGACCTACCAGAGCATCTCACTAGAGCAACCTAGCTCGGCATAAAGCCTAGAACTCAGCATGAAGCCTACAACTCGACACAAGGCCTACGACTTGACATGAAGGCCTACGACTTGACATGAAGTCTACAACTCGACACAAGGCCTACAACTCGACACCAAGGCCTACAACTCGACACCAAGGCCTACAAGACCCTTCTTTTTGAATTCTGCCATCAACTTCCTTTAACTAAAAGAATCCTCGAACCATGCTTTCGTATGTTGCATGTCCCTATGCATCTTGCAAAGTGTCACGAAACCTTGCATCTTCCTAATCATTGACTCCCTCTAAAGTTTGACTCCCTCTTGAGCCCTTTCAAGTCTTGTTTTTCTGTGGTGACCTTCCTGGAATACGTAGGATAACCTGCCTGAAACAAAAACAACAAGGGCAAAAGTATTCCCAATATAATAGCATTTTATATAAGAACATTTCAATTTTATGGTAATTCATTATAGCATTACCAAGGTGTCCTGCCTGAGAACAAGAACAAGAAATATCTCCTAGAGGAGATGTTAGTTCATATTGCAATTAAGTACAATAAGCACTTATATTAATAGTACATGCTACTAAGTATTCATTTGTTCCTAGCATTAATAAAATCTAAAAGATTGCAATGCTCACTTAAGCAGTGATAACAAAAATATCAACCCTGATATGCAAACCTGGAGTCTGGCTATTGCTCTGCTTGAGTTGTTTTTCTTCTAAGACGAGTATTCTTTCCAACCTGGAGAGTGTGTTGTTCTTGTATTAAATCTGAGATCTTTCTCGCTCTACGATTGCTTTTTAGACAAAGATCTCTTTTCTTTCTAGAGATTCAAATCTGCAGTAGTTGTTTTTTATTGTTTCTCCTACTCCATGTTCCTGTGCTTCAAAACTCCAAGAATCAAACTCTTCATCCTTTGACACATGCTCTTCAATTTGTGGTTCCATATTTTTCCCTTTGTTGTTTGCAAGGATGATGTCAATCCTTGTCTTCCATGCTCTACCAAGAGACCATGCTTCTATTGCGTCGCTCTGATTTTATGGAGGAAGCCATGACTGACTTTGACTTTGACCCGAAAATTCAACTTTGACATTTTTTATGATTGAAGGCACCAGGAGATGCGCTGGGTTGGGACACACTAGGATAACCAAAAAATTAGTCCCAATACTTCACACAAACTTTCACTGCAACCGGTACTGCAACTGGTGTTGCAACTAGCACTGTAATTGGCATTGCCACTGGCACAAAGGAACTGGCATTGCAACTGCAATTGTGCTACAACGAGCTTGACAGAGAGTTGGAGATCTACCTTCCAGTGGTTAGACTGTTCAGAAGGTGTGGGCCCATAACCTGCTAGAATGTTGTGTTTGTTTAACCATAGACAATATCACAATATTGTCACCCAACCATAGGCACGCAACCACCCCTGAGCATAGTAACCTTTGACAGATAGAATGATTATGGAAGCAACACTAGACCCAAAGGATAACCAAGAGAGAGAGAGTGCACCTTTCTCCAAAGGTAGGGCACTAAGCAAAAATTTTCAAACCACAGACCAAGACCAGTATCCAGCTACAATCGTTGCAGCTGCACTCTTCCTCTATACTTGCACACCACTTTCTTGAGTGTGAGTGTGTTACCAAATGAGCTCAAGCACCTTCTATTTATACTAACCTTTGACGGATAGAATGATTCTGGAAGCAGCACTAGACCCAAAGGATAACCAAGAGAGCGAGAGTGCACCTTTCTCCAAAGGTAGTGCACTATAAGCAAAAAGCCACAAACCCAAGACCAGTACCCAGCTGCAAATATTGCAACTGCACTCTTCCTCTAGACTTGCACACCACTTTCTTGAGTATGAGTGTGTTACCAAATGAGCTCAAGCACCTTCTATTTATACTAATATGGCCAGGTGAACAAGTGTCTCTTCAAGCAGGGCAAACCTGTCCTTTTCTGCATATAATACTTCAATATTACTTATTTTTCTGAGTCGACTTGTCTTCCAGGGTTTTCACACATCTGTTTAAGTTTTCTCTTGCTTCTGGAATATTCTATTTTAGTCAAAGGTTTATCCATGGAGGTTAATACCTCCCGCAGGTACAAAAACATCAACACATAGGCCTACTATTCACGGATCACATAAATTTGAAGATTGGGCAAGACAAATTGAAAGCTTAAAAGACTCTGCTCAAGCAAAGAAAATCAGAGAATTGAAGGGTTAGAAAGCTGGCTGTTGGGGTGAAGAGCAAGGATGAGCTACAGTTGATCAAGTCTATACAAGGTGAGGAATTGGTGTTCATAACAATCCATTGATGGATGATTCTGTTGGGGATGAAAGATTTAGTCTTTCATTGTAAACATGTCAATATGGCTCCTTGTTATGTTCTGTTATGCATATTTATCAGCCAATATAGAAGTACTGCCATTAATTGATATGGGATAGAACAAACAACTCACGGAAGAGCATTTTGATGTAAACCATCTAACCTCATTTGAAACAATGCATTACGTGGGTGGTGAGCAAATTAAACAGATATGGGCAGCCAATCTATACTAGATATTTTCTAACATTTTGCATATGTCCATCAATAGTTTAAGAGTACTAGTGGTATTTTTACTTTAGATTTAATAATAATAAAGGCCATTGATTTCATAAGTTTCATACAAGCATTAATAGATGTGAAACGATCATTGGAAATCAATCTAGAGAATAATTGAAAGACACAAGTCTTGATTATAAAATTGAACACTTAAATATCATTCCTTGCAATTTGTCATTCCATGTAGCTTATAGACTGATTTTAAAGAAAACCAATAAAAAATTCCATTAATGTTTAGACATCAACGGTTCATCCTCTAATAAAAGTCTGGCCTCCACAGTAAGGCATATAATGTTTAAATATTGGTATCAACAGCCCAAAACCATGTTGTCATTCCTGGACAAACACAAAACTGAAGAAATAGCAGTGAGTATGCTGGTACAATGTTAGATTGCAACAACACTTCACTCATCCCAGTAAATAACTGCAAGATATAAAACAAAAATTTGATGATTCCCTGTCAAGTTGCTACAATGTATAGTTCCTCACTTGAATTCACCAAGATTTCATGTGGAAGTTCAAGGTATCTTGGGAGAAATAAAACCAATAGTATGAACTGGCTTATGGGAAAAACTGAGGATAAATAGCAATATAATGAGATACTCGATTTGGAGCAGCGAAATTCAAGCATTTACCAGAGGCTATAAATGCAGGAAACACTTGCAAGAGTTTTCACAATTAAGTCCCTGACCGTTTTATTTTGCAGATACTTGTGTCCTCTGAAATTGGACAAATTGCATAAAGATTTTAATTTATTGCAATGACAGTAAAATATTTCAAACTGTGTCACATCAACATGAATCCAAGTCACGACACGGTGGAGGCTTTGGTTCACTAAGTAATGTAGTGTTGCCACCAGCTGGACCTGCCATAATACGATCTGGATTCTGAGTCCCGACCTGTAAAAAAAAGGCATGAATGATTTAAAAGCTGGCTATTTCTCTTGGAAAACATGATGAGAAAACAAATTGGGGAATATTATTTAAGCTTACTGGAGGAGTTTCGCCTCGCCTCAGCATCTCAACAATCTCAACAACACGCTTTGGTGTAACATCCTCCTGTACAAAAGTACTGTTACATTAAAAACAGTATACAGCTTCCATGGAAAAGTTCATTGGAATTAACATCAAAACATCTATCAGAATTACATAATCCTAACTATGAGGATGCTCTATAGACGTAAGAACATCTAAATACTACATGTAAAATGACAGCATTACATAGTAGTTGTATGTAAATCCTTCTGAACCCTTTGTGTAGTCAGCTACAGCAATCATTGGAGCATTGACACAGCATCCCTGGGAAACAACCAAACAACAAGTACTACAGAATGAGTTTGGAACATAAAACCAACCCATTAAACTAAATGCTAACTTTCTCATAAAAGTGGGAAGAATAAAACTAGCAAACTCCATCTTACCATACACTCCATTTCGCCTACTGAAAACATGCCATCCTTGGTTACCTCTGAAATATAAGGCGTACAACCAGGAAATGCCTCAGGCCCAAATAATCTTCAACTTAAAAGATACCAAGTAAGCTTATGACAGAAGGTCAGATGCAATTAAAATCCGTAAGAAAAAGGAAAACAACTAAGCATTCAACCATCTATGCATAAGCAAGCAGTCTGCGAGTCATGTCTATTAAAGTAATTTTATGGCAGATTGTTAGAAGCGTTTAAAATCCATGAGAAAAAGGAAAACAACTAAGCATTCGCCCAACTGTGCACAAGCAAACAGTTTGCAGGTCATGTCTATTAAAGTGAAGCTGATAAAAGTTAGAACACAAACTGCAATTAGATGAAATACAGATTGGATGCGCTGGATTAGCAAGCAAGCCAAGGTGCATTTAGTGTATCTGAGCTTCTCTAAAAAATTCAAAAGTGAAGTAAAGAGAAAAAGGATCATAAACTTATCCATATAATAATAGACTTTACCATTTCGTTTTACACCAAGGTGCTTCAATATTGCCCCTTCAATGTCACATGACCCCCGTATCATACAAGGGGTAGTGCCACAGACTAAAAGATGATATTTACCCACCTGCACATTTGCAAAAAACTCCATTAACCTACAGAGCGCTATAGCAGAAAATGCTAGCATTCAAATGTATTGAAACTTGAAATGAAACCCATTCCATTAATATGATTTTCTTCCTTCCATCATGTACCTTGTCCCGTGCATGTGCAAATTTGATAACTAACATGGTATCAGAGATGTAATAGACCTAATTATAATTATTTTACATTAATAATTGTTAGGTAGCCATGTCCCTTCTGTCATATATATGATAGTCGTTCTGACTGCATATCAAGATAACTTCGTAACTTCTATAGCTAATATATATTTAGTTGTCCTTTGGATTAAATGACATTGTTCCTTGAGCTATAAATGCCCATGGCACACTATGACTATTATCGGGTATGTCATAAGCGGTATCAAATCTAAATCTTTTGCCTGATTCAACAGACTATGGCCACCTCCACACTATGAGTCCTGTGGCCATCCATTTTCTGGCTGTGTAGCCAAACAAAGAAAGAAAAAAGATAAAATGCAGAATTGATTTCCAGAAGCATAAAGCCACCAAAGAAATAAGCTAAGCTGAAAATACTGTCAGTGCTATTGGCATTTTAAAGGAACAGCTCATGCAGCCCATCAGCTCTGTGGGTATGCAAACACAGCACGGGATATTTTATTAAGGAAAAAAAATAGAGATTCCAGCCACCAATTTACACATCTGAGAAACAACGTCATTGTGATCCTGTGGAAGTGCCAGCCATCTTCCATTGATTATGTAACAGTCCTTATTCTGATCGTTTCCCTAGCTGCCATTAATGCCTGCAGGCTGCTGCCACTGCCATTTAACACTAGATTATTCAGGGCACAAACAATTTATTAAGCAACCATTAGAGCCACCTTATATTCTCAAACCACAGCTGTTGGAGAAATAATGCTGCAGAAAACATCACGCTGTTGGGCATGTGCATGGCACCTTCATAGTGGCCGTCACAAAAGGGCATACAGATCTCACCATTGCTACTGTAATGTAAGAATATTGCTGCCACTTCACCAGATTTATCACTTCCCTTACACTGCAGAAGCCATCAAATGTGCCTTCCATCCATCAAGGGTTTGGATACATTTTGGACAGGTGCTGCTGGAGGAAATAAAAACAGATCATAAGATGTGGGGAAGTCATGATTAAAGAAAAAAATTAATTCATAATGGCCGCAGGGTTTGCAAAAGACTTGATTGAAAGGCTGCACTGTGTAAGGATCTATTTTAACTGCAAAAATTATTGATCCCTCAGAAATCCTGCCCTGAACCTTCAGAAAGACATTCAGACAGATAAAACTTAAAAGGATACGGATACCATGACCAAAAAAGAAAATATCTAGCCAGTAGTATTACTAAGCACCGAAACAGAACCATGACAAGTACAAAGAGAAAATGTCAACGCATGATGCAACTAGAGGCATAGGCCGAATAAGAGATGAGGGAAGAAGGCTCATTGACCGAGTCATTGACCTATCAGATAAAGACAATTATATCAACATTGATTTGGCACAACTACAAATATCATGGAAAAATGTCAAGGAAATTAATGAAATGGGAGAACATACTTCTGAACTTAAT
>ML859694.1:12053-25321 GCA_009831015.1 Picea engelmannii
GCTGGGTTTTCTTCCCCTAGAGGGTTTCCCAGGATAAATGCTGTGTCTATTGTGGATGTGTATTTCTCAGTGATCTTGTGGTTATTATGCTCTTATCTTTATGAAATGCAAAGAACTATAATATCAACATAAAACATTAACAAATAAGCATGAATGCATGAGAGTCGAAACTCTTGGCATCTACCTGTTGAAATACCTTGGTCATTCTGAGCTCAACTGGGTCATGATGAACTTTGATATCCAAGCACTGATCAATCTTAGGATCCTGAAGAGTAACCTGATGATGCAGAATAGTAAGCAAAGTGCAAGGGACATCATCCTTTGGTTGAACCCAAAGTGGCTCTTCGTACTGCATTGGTATTGGATAAAGCTGTTTCTCAACGACTGTTGTGATAGGAAAGGATGAAGCCTCTACTAGGATGGGCACATACAAAATCCCTTGTTAATTGATCTCTACTTGGTTAACCTATGGTTCCTCCTCTTGAAACTTTTCATCCCCTTGAAATTTCTCATCTTCGCTAATGGGAGGAACCCATGAACACTCTAGAGTAATCACATCTTCACCTTCATCTTCTTGGAACTTTGCTTGTGACTCAATTGGTGTAACTATTGGCCCTGGATCATTTAAAATTGGGCTATCACCCTCATGTTCATCTCTGGGAACTTGATACGGTGCAAGTTGTGGTTCATCTTCAATAACACAAACTTCTTGCACTTCTGTAACAACCAATGATTGAAGATCATCGAGTGGAGTTACCTTCACTGGTTGGTTTGGGACATGGATTAGAGGGAGTTCACAAGCTGCAAGATGATTTCTTTCTAACTTGATATTGACAGTTTACGCTTCCTCCAAATTTTGAGGGTCTTCATTCCTGAAAAAACACCAAAAATACCATCAAATGCCTCAAGATAGTAAATCAAAGCACCATCTTTATTAGGCCTTACTCTATAAGGAATTTGATTATAAAAGTTGGAAAAACGGGTGAAATTGGAAAATAGTTTCACTTTCATGCTTTTTAATAACTGAAAAAAATGTGCAAAACGAGAAAATATCCTGTGTATTTGCCTATCTGTCGGTGAATTTGTCTTGGAAGGAATCCCATCCATTAATGGAAGCATCAGGAAGGGACTTGTACCATGCTCGTGCCTCCTCCTCGAGGGTCGACACGAACATCCTCATCATCACATCGTCATGTTCCAAATCAAAATCCCACAACACTTGTAAAAATTTATCGAAGTGATCATTAACTGATTCTCCCAACCTCCCTACAAACAAAGGTATGCATTTAAGCCATTTATGTGCAGGCAAGTCATGAGGATAATCTGGGAAAGCAACAAAACTTAGTGGGTCAAAGGCAGAAAATCTCCACCTTACTGGTGGCCTCACAACTGCATCCATATTGTTAGTCTCAGATAAAAGAAACCACAACTGCTACCCTACTACTAGCTCGAGATGAAAATAAAGATGAAGATGTCGAAGATACACTTACTGTTATTGCACAGTTTGTAGTTTAGGCTAAAGGCTAAAGGATAGAGGCCAAACTGGCGAAACATGAACCTTCCCCACCCAATGTCACCACAATGGGGAGATTCTTTCTATTTAGGGAGGTTAACCCAGGGGAGACGTCCCCGACAACCTGGGGTTTTGAAGAGGCTTAGGTATAAAGTCAAGGTCAAAGTTCCCTCTCACAGGTTACCACCAAGATTAGAAGGTCCGACTAATCAACCAATAAAGAAGTGTATGCCCAAAGAGAACACCTGCCCGGAACAAGACAACAATAAAGAATATATGTAGGCTACAATTCAGTGGGTTAGTACTTCATAATACATATGACTATCTGATATCAATTAATAAGCAATGTAAAACAATAGATATCAATGAGGTCAAAGTTTTATCAATTAGCTATGGAAAAAGCATCAATTCATCAATAACTATCAAGATGATAAAGCTAACAATGCATCCAACCAATACTTTACTCAACAAATGCTTTAGATCATCATCCAATTGCTTGTAGAAGGCAAATGCTGCATCAAGATGGATTATTCAAGTGTGACGTCAACCTAGTTAGGGTTCGCTAGTTACTTAGGGTTTCAAAAATTAAAGTTTTAAGATTTGTTTTGGACACTAAGACTTCAACGTTGTGTGTCTAGGATCAGTGCCTAAGGGTAGATGGAGTCAAACAAGAAGAGGGCACAAGGTTTTGAAAGGATAAAGACCAAAGACAAGAGGGAAGGGTTCTAGAGTGCTGCAATGGTAGGGCCCTAGAATCAAAACCCTAGGAGAAAGAGGCTCACTTCGGTGTTGCTTAAGCAAGGCCTCATGCTCTTTCCTCCTTCTTTAAGTCAACTTGGCAAAACGGCTAGCATAGATAACAATTTTAACTAGAGGATGAGGTGAGAGAAAGTGTTGCAATGGCAAGGCTTTCAAACCCTAGAAGGTGGCGGCCCTAGGTGTAGATAACCTAGGCCTAGGACGTCATCCCTTTTCAACCTTTAAAAATCAAAGCTAGCTTAAGGGAAGAAGCAAGAGGAGTGTAGCAAAGACTAGGCTCAATCTTTCTTCTTCAATGGCTGAAAAATTTCTCTCAAGGGGACATGAGATAAGGACCTACTTGTGTGCTTGTCACCTAGGGTTTTAAAATCAACAAATTTATAAGTAAATGCAAGTATGTAAACCTACAACCATTCAATTAAGAAKTTTTGCAAGAAAAACACTTACATATCATGAAGAAAAGCATGTGCAAACCCTAGTTGTAAACCTTCCTTGAAGAGAAATGCCAAAAGATGCCAAAAAATCCTTCCATCAACAAGTACGCCTCACTTTAAAAGACAAAACTACCCAAGTAGGGCGCAAAAATCAGACCTCACAAGTGTGAGTTGTTGTGTTATGTCAAAATGAGGGAAAAACATCCTCAATATATAGTGTGTCATGACCTCCAATTAATTTTAGGTCATTAAAAATAGCCGACAAGGCTACAAACCAAAAATCATATTGTTTTACATTAAACTGTCAAATAAAACCCTAAATGAGCAATAAATGGGACGTTAAGCTCTTCTGAGGGAGACGTTGGCCCTTTTTAGGGAAAAATGCAGCACAAGATGACAAACGTTGGCCCTCTTTGGGCCTCCAAACTCTGCCACGCATGCCAAATTTCCCTATCTCTGCCATGCACTAGAGGTGACGTCAAGGGCTCCTAGATGACGTCCTGTGGCATCAAAGGGACACGTTCCACCTGCAGTGGGTCAACCCCCTTAGGTTGGGCTCAGCCAAAGCGTCCTGGATGAAACGTCCTACTTCTTCTCATGTGCAAAGGCTCGATCAATCACTGTCCTACCTCTGCCCTTGATGGGGTCCCAACAACCATCTCTGATGGGATCTTCAGCCCCATGGAGGTCCGAACTAATCATCTCCCCATGTGTACCGGTCCAACTGGTACCTGTCCGTCGGGCATGGTCTTGCACATCAAAAACTTCACCCTCCATGGGCTCATTAGTCACAGGGATCATAGCAATGTCAATCACATTTCATCATTAATTTTATCAAATATATGCATAAAACCCCTGATATATCATTCATTAGCTCAAAGACATTACAATGACCTAGAATACAAAGTCAAAGAGAAAGACAAAATACCCTATTGGGCCAACATCCATAAGAAAAGGAAAGTCTCTAGAGGGTACCATCCAAGCCATGTAAAATGAGGTGATGTGGTCAAAGGATGTCCAGACATATGGGTAGAGTGAGAGACAGGGATGCATGAGGTTACTTGTGGGTGCCTTTGTAGAAGGTGAGTTGTACCTGTCATGGATGCAATTCTTTCCAAGCCCTTTATTGCCTTTATTCTTTCTTTCCTTATTGCTTTTTCTTATTTATTTCAAGGTCTAACTAGAGGACACTGCCTTGGCGTGGTGACCAAAGCTGACAGTGTTACCCACAAGCACTTTCACAGAAATGATAAGGCTGGCTCGTGATGAGACCCCCTTTCCCTTAGTCATGCAACCAAAGGTCACTACCCTGGTATGGTGACCAGATAATGGCAATGTCATACTGCTAGGTACCCATGAACGTAATAGGCTGGCTCGTGATGAGACCCCCTATCCTCTTGGCTAGGTCTTGTTTTATTATTTTTCTTAGGGTCCCCCTTGTTTCTTGCTGAGAGGCTTTTTATTGCCTTCTCGGGGATCCCTGGGCGAGGCATCTCTAGGTTTCATTTTTTATGGCTTTTATCTTTTACCAGCTGCTTTTACCTTCTGGCCCTTTAGCCCCTTCTTCCCATGAGATAAGGTGTAACCCTACAAACAGATCATCCTAATGCCCGGACTAGGGGAGTGGGACATATGAGTGGGAGATAAGATGTAAAAGTGAAGATATGATGGGAGTGGACGATGACCCTTCAAAATTCCCCCCGGTGGTAAACCAAAACCTATGGGTACAAGCTTGCTAGGATACCCTGTCAATCCCCCCAACCATGGTCAAGTGGGTTAATGTAAGATCCAAGCAGTCGTTAGAAATAAAAGGAATTTGATGCATATATCTAAAGGTTATAATGATCAAATATGACACATACCATGATACCTGGACCAATTACCTCATGGAGCAATAGTCTCCTCCGATACAAGTCCAAGCCGAAGGTGATGGATGTTGTTGCTGCTGACAGGACAAGTCTGATGAAGAAGAAGAAAGATGGGCCCTCCAGGGCCATGCTTAGGTCAATCCTGCTCTCGGTACTCCATTTCTAGGACCTGTGGGCCTCGAGACATGATTTCCTAGTTATCCCTAAAAATCGGGGATAACACTTACCATAGTTCTCGTCGAAAAGAACTTACCTAAGAACTCATATGCTTACCAACTTTGAGAAGTGTTCTTGGCAAAAGAAAAGTCTTGTTCCAGAAAAATATATTAAAGTTTGATGAAGCTCAGAACTTGACCTTGTGAGGGAATCGAAACCGAAAGATCTTCTTGTGTAAGTCCCCTGTGCAGTCGTCCCTGGATACTGTGGAGTCGCCAGGTGAGTTAGAAAAAACAAATAAATTAAAGTAAAAACTCACCGACGTCTTCGTTTACCAAGGATGGCGTTCCCCGACAATGACACCAATTTGTTAGCACAAATTTTTTCCCTCCAATCTGAGTTGATAAACCTGTCATGACAGAGGTAAAAATTTGGCTAATTTTAGGAGAAATAGCCCCAGATGTCACGGGCTAAACCCCTCTCCGTTCGGGCTAGGCCTTGCTAGCCTTTGTGGGGAGTCCCTGGGCACAATGAAGTGGCCTTGTGGCTGATTTAAGGTTTGAAAACTCAAAAATCAGCGAGCTGTTTTGCCTTGGACAGCGTATAAAGCAGTCCAAAACGGTGGAAAACATTGATCTAATACAGTTGGAGGGAACCTGCATAATTAGCACAATGATAATAGAGTGGAAAAAAGCAAGGAAAACTACCTAGAGGATTGATACCATCACAGTAAATAGCTAAGAAATGACATATCAAATTGCAAATTCACCAAAATACCGTTCAAGAAGAAAGGTTCGAACAATAAACACAAGCTTCTTTATTGATCCAGCTTTACAAGAGGGTTGGTTGCACCACAGTTGGCAAGCTCACAACTGGTACAATGACTACCTTAGCTCAATGACACGCCACTAGATGAGAGAGAGAGAGAGAGAGAGAGAGAGAGAGAGAGAGAGAGAGAGAGAAACTGCGCTGCTTCTGCTAAGAACCGACAAAATAACCCATGGCAAGCCTCCAATATATAGCTAAGGAAGGAGAAAACCCTAGAGAGTTAAGAGAGACGCGTGAAGAGGCTAAGAATAGAGTCTAAGTGGATGTGGGGAGGAGTGGTGAGATGACTGAGTGTGAGTGTGAGTTTGAATGCGCATGAATGAGTGAATGGCAAGCTAAGTGAGTGAGAAGAGGGGTGAAGTGAGGCGCATGGTATGCATGGGAGAAGTCAACTAACAACTAGTCGGAGTTGATTGAGACATGGTGCCAATCAACTATCCATGCGTACACCTGCATAAGAGAGAAGAAGGCGAATTAATGGAGAAAGGATGAGTGGAAGTGGGAGTGGAAAAAGCACCCAAGTCAACTGGAGAGTGGAGGTTCAGTTGACTTAAGCATGATGGAGATAACTCTAGTGAACTCATGCGACCCCCCTAATATTCGGAATATGCGCCCTAGCTTAGGTGGACGCCACATCTGTCTGAAGAACTGCCACATGTTGACCTCTGAGGATGCCACTTAGCATTGCATGGATGATGACTGGAGATGCTAAATATAATAGGACTCGCTAAAAATAGGAACCCCTAAAAATAAGGTCCTCTAAAAATAAAATCCTCTATATATAGGGCCCTCTAAAAATAGAAACCTGGTCCTATTTTTAGAAATCCGTCCACATCATCCTGGATGACTGGGATGACACTGCCACATAATTACTGCCAAAAATAGAAAGTCGTCTGAATACCCTTTACTTCATACTCATTAATCTCATCTTTCCGCAAGGGATCCAAATATGCAATCAGAACTATCACGCGGGTCGTGATGCTCATCCTGCTAAAAATAGTAATCTGGGTGACATCATCCGGAAAAAGGTCCAAAGGCCTCTAGATGCTTCAAGGATCAATATTGTGCTCTTAGAATCTGAATCTGGGGCTTGGATTACAACCTGCCAAAAATAGCAAGTTCCTGCATGTCGCCCCGAAAAAAGTGTCATCAGGCCTAGAATCCTCAAAGGACTCATACTGTATGCTTTGAACTGTCCCAAACTTCCAGCAGACCCACTCAAACCGTGCCTCCTAAAAGGTAGCAACACCTATATGTATACATCTCTTTCTCAAAAATGCATGGAAATCAAGCAGACTGTGACTTTGAACTAAGTAACCCTTTACTGATCATGCACTTGCCTCGTGTTTGAGCCAACCTCCTGCCCAACATAAGTGCTAAAGTCCTGGGAAAATGTCAGTGTGCCAACCAAAGTGTTGCATGCTGGTTCTTGACCCTCAAGATTTTCAAGGGTGAAAATCTAGTGGTTAACAAGTCTACAATCTATCATTCAAGAACCAAAAGAAGTTACAACGCTCGGTAATTACTCCTTAAAAACTAACTTTTCATTCCTTAAAAAAACATACAAGGAAACCTCCACAAGTTGCTTAGAACCAGCTGCCACACAATTATGGAAATCACCCTAAACTGTGCTTATATAGCTTGGCTGATAGGTACAACTTGCCGGAAAAAAACAAAAACAACAGAAAACTGTTGTACAACCTGTCCATACGACTTTACATAACAGTTTCTGTACATGTGTATGGAAACTATGCGACACCTATATCGATTGCTGCCTATTACTTGGATTCACCTTTGTCTGAGTCCATGCTCTCTCTCTCTCTAATTGGCTCAACCTCCTCAATTGTCCATATGTGTTTGCACTCCCTATCTTGACTTGTCTTTATAGTTTTAGCTGAGACCAAAACCCTAATTTATTTCTGAGATTACTCCTAGTCTAAGTCACGCATTCATGAAATACTTTTTAGATTTGATTGCTAAAAATAAGATTTTCACTTTTTAAGTAAAGTGAATTACAAAATAGAATTTACTTTTTGAAAATATTTCAAACTACTTCTTGAACGTTCACATGATCCTGTGCAAAAGTTCCCGTCCGAGCCATAATTCTCAACATAAAGGACCCAATAAGGATAAGGGAAAGAGTGAGGAGTCAATGTCATAGCGAGGAAAGGACTTGAATAAAATCGAGTGCTTCATTTGTCATAAGCACGGTCATTATGCATCACAGTGTCTAGATAAGAAGGGCAAAGAAAAGAGAAGAATCAATAGAAGCAGGTAGTAGCCTCTGTAGAAACTTAGAGGAACGAGTTTGCTGCCAAGTTCAAGAAGGATTTCTCGATGGTATCTTACCTTTCTACCAACATGGTTCCTAGGAATGCGTGGGATGTGGTATGTGGATTTCTCATCATATGACATTAGCTCGGGAATTATTTTCTAGTCTAACGAAGCAGGACTTAGGAGTATAGGTTGAGCTTGGTAATGATGCCAAGTATCTAGTAGTAGGAGTTGGTACTATTCCCTTCCAACTCGATTCAGGAAACTGTTTAGATTTCAATGATGTTTTGTTTGTTCCATGTCTTAGAAAGAACTTGCTTTCATTTTTGGTTATGGAGGATAAGGGCTATGCATTTGAGTTCAAGAACTAGTAGGTCCTCATCAAACCAAAGCAATCTATTCTAGATACAACTAAGGTGATAGGGGTTAGAGAAAGTAATCTTTATAGGTTACAGGGTGAACTTGTTCGAGCCCTAGTTCATAACAGTGACAACTTGTGCAAGTTGTGGCACAAGAGGATGGGCACTTGCATCATAGAGTATAACCTATTTTGAGGGAGATAGTCACAGTTATTCCAAAGTTCAATATTGAGCAACATGGAGTATGTAGAGGGTGCGCACTTGGAAAGCATACAAAGGTTGCTTTCCCAAGCAATGAGCATAGGTCTAAGGAGATTCTAGATCTAGTGCATTCAGATGTTTGTGGACCAATGTCAGTAGCATCATTTTCAGGAAGCATGCAGTATGATTCCTTCATTGATGACTTCTCTTGCAAAACTTGGATCTACTTCCTAAAGACTAAGGATGAGGTCTTTAGTAGGTTTCAGGATTCAAAAGTTGAAAACTAGACAGGGAAGAAGATCAAAGTTTTGAGGTCAAACAATGGGGGGGAGTATACATCCAAGGAGTTTGAAGGTTTCTGCCAGGAGGTAGGAATCAAGAGGGAGATGACTGTTTAGTACAACCGACAACAAAATGGGGTACTAGAGCAGAAGAATCAATCCATCATAGGGGCTGCTAAGGCCATGATTCATGACCAAGACTTGCGGATGTTTCTTTGGGATGAAGGATGAAACACAACTGTATACATCCAGAACCGGTGTCCTCACAAGATCTTGGAGGACAAGACACCAAAGGAAACATTCACCAGTGTGAAGCCAAAGCTGAGTCATTTCCACATCTTTGGTTGTTTAGTTTATATCCATGTACTGGTAGAAAGGAGGACTAAGTTGAAACACTTTAGCAAGAAGGGTTTATTTGTAGGCTATAGTGAGACTTCAAAGGCCTACATGGTTTATATTCCAGAGCAGAGGAAGATAGTAGTAAGCAGGGATTTAAAGTTTGAAGAAGTCTTTGCGTCCATGAAGTCCCATGAGCCTATTGTAGTGAGAGAGGATGAGGAGATAGAAGCTCTGAAGGTTGAGTTAGGGTCACTAGTGACTTCTAGAGAAATACAATAGCATTCAGGTGAAGAGGATTAGAAAGTAGTCCCTTCCACTTTTGTCAGGAGACCTCGATGGTTCACTCAGACATTAAGGGATGTCGAGGAGTATGTTGAGGCTCCTAGGAGCACATTTATAGAGAGAACAACTACAAAGAAGTTTCTAGACTACATGGCATTAATGAGCAACATCATAGATTCTGAGCCTTCTAGCTTTCAGGAAGTAGCAGATTAGTAGGTATGGCGGGATGCCATGGTGGAGAAATAAACCTCCATCATGAAGAATGATGTTGGGACATAGTATTAAGGATGGAGGGGAAGTTACTAGTGATTTCCAAGTGGCTCTACAAAATCAAGCATGCAATAGATGGAAACATTGAGAAATTCAAAGCAAGGCTCATGGTGAGAGGGTTCTCTCAGAAAGAGGGAGTGGACTATGAGAAGACATTTGCTCCAGTCGTTGAGTACAGTTCCATTAGAGTAGTTATGTCTTTAGTTTTATTTATGGGATGGAGGATACATTAGATGGATGTGAAGATAACTTACCTTAATGGAATCATTGAGGAAGAAGTGTACATAGAGCAACCTCATGGATTTGAGGTCAATGGGTAAGAGTCCCATGTTTGTAGGTTTAAGATAGATTGGTATGGACTCAAGCAGGCACTGAGAGCATGGTATTCCAGGATAGATGGATATTTGTAGAGTATGGGCTTCACCAAACTCAAAGTAGATCCTAACTTATATTGTATATTTGTTGGATTTGATCTACTTGTTTTGGTGTTGTATGTAGATGACTTATTTCTTATAGGTGAAGAAAAGATCATTGCATGGCGCAAAGCAAACATGGCAGCTGAGTTTGAGATGAAGGACAATGGCATGATGCATTACTTCTTGGGTTTGGAGGTTTGGCAGAAACTAGGGGAGATTTTCCTTAGGCAGGGTAAGTATGCAGTTGAGATCCCGAAGAGGTTTCGGATGGAGGATTGTAAACCTATGGCCACACCCGTGATCATTAATTTGATGAAGGTGACAACTTCAAATTTAGAGTTGGTGGATCCCACGTACAGGCCGCTAATAGGTTCCTTGATGAATTTGGTCAATACTAGACCAAATATATTTTTTGCAGTGAACACCTTGACTCAGTTCATGGTAGAGCCGAGGCAGGAGCATTGGGTAGCAACAAAACATGTGCTCAGATACTCGAGGGGCATAATGGAGTATGGTCTAAGATATTTGGGAGATGGTGAAGTTAAGTTGTAGGGGTATTTAGACTCAAATTGGGCAAGCAGTGCAACAGATAGGAAGAGCACCTTAGGGTGTTGCTTTGGTTTGGGTTGAACAGTGATATATTGGTTCAACAGGAAGCAAATTTCCATGGCACTTAGCTCAACAAAGGCAAAATACATGGCATCAAATACTGCTAGTCGTGAGGCCATATGGCTTCGCAAGTTACTTGCAGGATTGTTTGATTAAGAGTTGGATCCCATAATCATTTACTGTGATAGTCAAAGTTGTATCAAACTCTTTGAGAATCCAATGTTTCATGACAGATCCAAGCACATAGAGATCATATATCATTTCATAGTGTTAGGCTATTTAGATACTTAGGAATTAGTTTGTTAGTTTTCCATTAGTTTTGTTAACATTAGATTTACCATAGCATTTTTATCTTCTTTTAACATTCAATAATCATATATTGAAATATATAAGCAACAGATAAACAAACACAAGAAGACATAAAGATTTATCCCGGGAAAACCCCAAACTTGGGGAAAAATCCCAACCAACTTTTCTTAGAGAGAATATTCCAATACAACCATGAACAAGCTCTAATCACAAGAGAAAACCAACAATGAAGAACCCTGATAACAAATACTTATCTCTTCTTCTTGTCAAATCCTAGCGAGGGTAGACAATTGATCAACACCAAGATAGCACACCACAGAGCTGGCACCGAGATAGATGCATCACTAGAACTGGCTCCATGGAGCTGGCGCCACTGGTCGCTGGTAACTGCAATTGATAATTGGCACGAAGCAATTGAGCAACACCACACAACCTTAGCTCAACTCCTCCAGAGGTAGCGCACAAGAGAAATCACCAAGAGCCACCAGGAATATCCTTTCCCAAGTGGGGCACACTCTCCAAGAGAACCAGAGACCAGAAATAGAGAAACTGCTGCAACTGCCTAGTGCGCACTGTTGAAGGAGAACTGTTTGACTATACAAATGAACTGAACCAACCTTGTATTTATACTAATTTGGGCACCTGTCTGGGGCCGACTTCTTATTCTAGGTCTTCAAATTTACTTTATTATTTTTGTGGGCCGACTTCTCTTCTGGAAATTATATTTCCACTTTATTATTATTTCCTGTGGGCCGACTTCTCTTCTGTGGTCTTCTATTTCACTTTATTCTTTTCTTGGGTGTTCCTCAATTGTTCAATGGTCTTCCTTTGACTTCTTGGAATCTTCTTCTTCTCTAAGAAAAGTTGTCCAGGAGGGAATACCTCCCGCAGCTACCAAAACATCAACATAGTTAAGATCAACTAGGTCTAAAGTGTATTCACGTAAAAGTGTGTTTCTTCAGTATGCATTAATATGCATTTGTAGTTATGTAATTCGATGGTCACAATATGTTCTAGACATAGAGTGATCCGACAACTCATATTCTCATCGATCTTAACGACTACATTGATCTGTGGCTTAGCACCCGATTGGTCCATGATCTTTATTTAAAGAGCATGGAGGGTCATTTGTTGATGATTGATTGTGAGAAACTCTCTTCTAAAATATTTTCTTTTGCATTAATATATTGCCTCAAGTGGCCATGTTCGCTGACGTCGTGGACTGTTTTCTTCTTTGAGGTTTTAACCACGTAAAAACATCAGTGTGTTGATCTTTGATCTGGTTGTGTGAGTGGTTATTGAAGGTGTTCATCCTGTGTGGAATGCATTGTTTTGTCGAACACATACGGGACATGATTTGAAAGGAAGAAGTGAAGCTCCAATATATTACCATAGATCAAAAGGTAGCTAATGTTCTGATGAAGCCCTTAGCGAAAGGGAAGTTTGAAGCATTCAAACAGATTTGGATTGGTGCAAAATTCCTTCCTCGCTAAGAGGGAGCATTGAGAAATGTAGCTCATGCAGGAACTTTTTAGAAATGTTTTAGTGTGAACTTGTAGGAAGTGGTTCAAGACATTTCATTGGTGACCACCTTGGAAAGATGGTCACTAATTTTATCTTGTATTTTCACTTGAAAAAAAAGAAAAGTGAAAGTCTAACGTTTTGAAGTTTAATTAGTCTTCGGGATCTAAATGAAATGTTCTAGAGGTTCTAGAACATTGGTGACTTAGATTAGGATTTAATCTTATTCGTACATCTCAAGATTGAGATACATGACAACTAGGATTGAGGAGATTAGTTATTTCTCTCAAAGCATAAAGAGGACAAGATGAGAGAGGTTACACATGAGAAGAGAGCAAGAGAGCTAGAAGAAGGCATAGTGCATTCACGGAGAAGAAGAGCAGATTGCTAAAGAGACCAACATGATACTAGTAGGCTGTACATGATGAACAATTGCTATAGGCATCATTTTCTTATGAACATGCTGTACACCTTCAAAACTAGTTGTACGACTTCAGATCTAACTATACACCGTGTTACCACACAAACTAACACCTTTATATTAAACTCCAAAGATAAGGCAATAACCTTGTGGAACTTAGAAGGTTGGCCATTGTCAACTCACCAACTCTCCTTTGCACTGTATGCTAGGGTAAATGGAATCCTAACCAAGGGGGGTTTCCCTATGGGTTGCTAAGCTTAATGTGTATGTAGTAGGTAGTGGGAGTATGAGAAAGCCTAACAACATGAACAAAAATAAAAAGAATGGAAATGAGTTTGTGTTGTTGGGGAATGGTGAACAAAAGGGAGACTAGTGCCTTCATTAACTTGAGCAATGGGGTAATGTGAGTAATTTTAGAGGGGGGTTCT
>ML859695.1:0-25239 GCA_009831015.1 Picea engelmannii
ATTCTAGTTGTCTTTGTTTTGGCTCGCAAACAGGTGCATCAGCAGTGGTTATATCCTGACTATCTCTCTTGGGCATCAATCTGTGAAAAGGTTTCTCCTTGACTTGGCCTTTAGCCTTCCTTTATCCAGATTGACTTGGGGACATCTCCCTTGGACTTGCCCCCCTAAATAGAAAGAGCCCCCCATCGAGGTGACAGTGGGTGGGGAAGCTCCTGTTACGCCGGTTTCAAGCCCTGACTCAAGCCTTTGGAACTATCCTACAAACCGTGCGATAACAGTGCCTTACTATGTAATCAAGCTTGATATTAATGGAAATAATGTTTTTGTGTATCTTTGAGTTTCATCGTTCAATGTGCAAACCTTGTGTTGAGTCCATGAATTTGAATGTATGTGGAATGAGGTCAGAAACGAGAATTGCAGGTCTGAACCTATGAGAAGGTGCAAGAAGAATATCGATCGCCGATCACAGTAGGATCGACGGTGATCCAGATTTTAAACAATATTGTGGAACGATCCCGATGTACTGCCCTATCGACCCCTCAATGTATTGTCAAACCAAGTGTGAAGTGATAACATGATGCCTCGACATCCTGACATCACTGGTATCGTGGTTCCATCACAAGGTTCCAGCTACCAACTGATTAGCCTTGAGATATATCATTAAGAGTTGTAAGGGGTTCCAACACCTGAAACTTTGATACACTGATATGCTAACATGTCAACATCTTGGCATCGCCAGTCACACAGTTCCGTCGCAGGGTTCCAATATATTGGATGAGACTAGAACATTAGTAAGGGTTGTATGTTGTGGTCGTCGGTAAGGACACTCGATCCGGTAATCTGGTAAGCACCTGGTTATAGCACTCAGTCCAATGATTATAACATTGGTTATAGAACGAGACCCGTATGTGAGAATGGAGAATAGTTCTAGCCTATGATCGTTGGGGATCGATGGCGAAATGAGATGAAGTTCCTATGAACTTCACGAGGTCAATTAAGAGGAGCACCATTGGAATTCAGGGTGTACTCTCGGGTGTATTTGTTTTGTTTACATTTAATTGTTGTAATGGACGTGATCAATCCATTTTATGGGCCCATAACCCACATGTCCGAGGATCAATATCTTAGGAAACTTGATTTGAAAGACCCCCATAATCGATCTTCATCAACTCTTACATATATGTTGTCAAATTGTGTTTTAATGATTGTTAGTAAATGATGAAAGAAGGAGAAATCTTGTATAGATCTTTTTGTAATGGGTTTTAGATGAAAGGAAAATTGTTTTTTATATAGTTTTATTCTATTTGTCATATATGTATGCTAAACATTCACAAGGTATTTTATAGATTTGGAAGATGGATTTTTGTCCATGAATATTATGAAGATAAAAAATTCATCTTTTGAATGTACAAAAATGGATTAAAAAATGTAAAAGATTGTTGTTCAAGCATGCTTATAATGTATTTGTGTTATTATACTAATAAAAATATACGACTTTTTCCAAGAAAAAATATAGTGTTTATATTCATACTTAGAAAATATTTAGAATAATGTATGACAGTGTAGATGACACACTGAAATATGAGCCTAAATAATGATTAGCTTAAAATGGTCATAAAACTTTTGTAAACATAAATATCAAATAATGTAGAAATAAATAAATAACAAATTGCATAGAATAAAAAAATAAAAACAAAAAAAATGCAAAGTTTTACATGAATTTAATTTTGCTTATTTTTATTAGAATTCAACATTTTATTAAATTCAAAACCTTAAAAAAAAAGTGTTGCATGGCAGCGTAGTCCTTGCCAGGCCGAACGCGAAGTAAACACGTGGGTAGCAAGTTGCAGTACACGTAGTATTCCTGAATTAGTTTTATTTGAAATTTATAAAACATTATTAATGTTTGGTACATAACCAATGCAACCCAACAATTACGGAGTGGCGTGTAGGCGAAGTCGCGGGTTCATTTTATTTAACAGTTATGTCATATACAGTTTGCAGCGAACAATTTCGTCATATACATGAGACTGAGTAATTTATACAATATTATAACATTGTATGAATATTTTGACGTCGAGGGTGTTCGGTGATATACTTTTTGCACCAAACAGTTCCATGATATACATTTAACAATTATGTCATATACATGAGACAATAATTTATAAAATATTATAACATTGTATGAACTGAGCTGCCCTGAGGGGAAACCATCTCAGCCAGCCGAACCACTTCATAACTGAAGTGTAGACTGTTACTAATGCAAAAAGAGTTCAAAACTGTGGCCCGTAAGGGTGGCTGTTACAACTGTGGAAAGTGTAGACAACATAACTATAGTAACCATGGACAAATACATGAAAGGTCGACATGTAGATGACAAAATAACAGAGGAAAACAATAGACAGATCACCGGTATGGGTTGTAGTGCCACGACGGGGCCATGCAGAAGGTGGCAAATGTCGTGTCGCCAGGAGGAGGCGGCTCCTCATCGACTAGTGTCTGGTTCAGTTGCATGGTGTCATCCGTTTGTGATGGCACGTGTTCTTTCTTTTGTTCCAGTGCCAACACTGGTGCGGAGGTTGCTGCTGGTTGGGTTGTTGTTGCTTGGCCTGCCTCTGGTGGGAGGTGATGAGCATCCTGTAACGCGGAGAGCAATTGCAAAAGTTGAGAGGCTTTGTTGTCCAGGGCCTCTAGGCAGAACTGGAGGTCGTCCATGTTTAGACGCAGGTCGAACACCGGGCTCTGCACCAGGGCAAGGGACACAACAAGGGGCGGGAGAGAAGTGGGAATTTGAGTGCACTGTGCCAGGGACGAGGAGGAGGTGGCTGAAGAGGAGGAGGATAACAATGAGGGAGTAGGTGGGGGATGGATGACCAGGCGGGGCTGGTTTGGCTGGCAGGTCGACCCGCATTTCGACTTCCCTCGTAGCCGGGGCATATTCGGGACAGTGGGAGAGAAAAAATGTGCCAGCAACAGAGCAGGAGAGGACAAAAGCAGAGCAAGGAAAGGTTGGGTAGGAGGCAGAGCTCTGAAAATAAAAAACATGAAAGAATGAGCCATCTGGAGTCGGTGGAGCAATTGAAATAGGCCGGGGAGCTGGTGAGTTTGCATAAATGGCCGCACGCGCAGAGTAAATGCCCAACGAGTTCCGTTGAAAGGATGTGAAGGCAGAGCAGGGTGCACTCAGAGTAATGGCGTGTTACCTCGAGCAAACTGAAGTTAAAGTCAGGAAACACGTGGGCAGGGAGTTGAAGTACATGGGTACGTGGGCAAAAAGCGAAAAAAATAGTTCTGCGATATACAAAGTGACAACCGGATTTGCGGACTATTAGAATTTTAAGGGCATCGTATACAAAATAGTATTCTCAACATATGTTTTACATACGGTCGTGGACAAAAAAATTAGTAGTAACGTCTGTTACCTAGGTTCCTAGAGAAGTGTTTGGTGCAGAATTGACATGGGTTTTCGGGTTGTTAAGGTGTTGGACTAGAAAGTGGGCTTCTGTTGTTTTGTGGTCTACAAATAGCACAAACACTTCTGCGATATACAAATTGACAATCGATTCTGCAGATTATTTGAATTTTTGGATCACCGGTTCTGTGGCTGTCGTGTTGAAAATCATGCTTCTGTTGTTACCTGAATAAGTTTTCCTTTTTACATATGTTGGTGGACAAAAAAAGAAAAAACAATAGTACTGACGTCTGTTACATAGGGTGGTGAACATAAGTATGAAAACAATGGCATTCCCGAATTAGTTTTCTTAAAAAGAACGGGTTCTTGACTTAGCTAGTTTTTTTATCACGGGTTGTCGGGTTGGGGACCTGTTGTTCCGTGGTCTACAAATAGTACCTAGACTTCCACGATATACAAATTGACAAGCAGTTTTGCGGACTAGTTGAATTTTTGGATCGTGGGTTCTCGAGCTGGCGGGTTGAAAATCGGGCTTCTGTTGTTCCGTGGCCTACAAAAAAAAATATGTGATTTGATGAAGTAGATATATAGAGCATGCACAGAAGCTTCATTCCGGGTTGTCGGGGTTGCGGGCTGAAAATTGTTCTTGTGTTGTTTCGTTGCCTACAAATAGCATCGAGAGTTCTGCGATATACAAATTGAGAAGTTGTTTTGCGGACTATTTGAAATTTATGGATCACGGGTTGTCGGACTGGCGGGCTACAAATTGGGCATATGTTGTTCCGTGGTCTACAAATAGCACCTAGAGTTCCGCGATATACATATTGACAGTCGGACTTTCGGATTACTTGAAGTTGAAGTCGCTCGTGTCGAATAAGCAAATTGAAATAATAAACTGAATAACTTATTTTTGTATCGATAAAATAATTTATAATTAAATAAAGCAAGTTTAGCATTCCCAGAATCAGTTTTCCTTTTTACATATGTTGGTGGACAAAGAAAGAAAAAAAAATAGTACCGACGTCTGTTACATAGGCTGGTGAACATAAGCATGAAAAAAATTGCGTTGCGGAATTAGGCAGGTTATCGGGCTGCCGACCTTAAATGCGGGCTTTTTTTGTTCCTTATGCTACAAATAGCAGGTAGAGTTCTACGATATACATATTGACAATCGGACTTGCAGAGTATTTGAATTTGGAGAGGCTTGTGTCGAATAAGAAAATTGAAATAATAAATTCCATAACTTATTTTAATATCAATAAAATTGTTTATAATTAATTAAAACAAGTTTAACATTTCCGAATTAGTTTTGCTTTTTACATATGCTGGTGGACAAAGAAAGGAAAAAAACATAGTACCGATGTATGTTACATAGGTTGGTTAACATAAGCATGAAAAAAAAAGTGTTCCCAAATTAGTTTCTTTAAAAGAGCGGGTTCTTGAGTTGACCAGTTTTTGGATTGTGGGTTTGTGTCCTACAAATAGCACCGACAGTTCCGCGACATACAAATTGACAATTGGAGTTGCGAACTATTTGAATTTTAAGGGGCGTGTGTTCAAAAAATTTAGCATTCGCGAATTAGTTTATTTACATAGGCATACAGGGCAGTCGACAAAAGGACCAAATAGATAGCATTCGTGAATTAGTTTTCTTTAAAACAGGCAGTCATCGACACCAGAAACTAAAATTTATGAAATTATAGGTTCATGGAGACCATAAACTATACACAGAAAATATGTAACTCTATGTACATACTCTCTATGAAATTTTGCGAACACATAAAAGCAAGAAAAAAACTAGCATTCTTGAATTAGAGCATGGAGGGAACCCTGAATCGAAACTTGTCCAGTTTTTGGATCGCGGGTTCTCAGGCTGGGGACCTGAAAATGGAGCTTCTGTTGTTCCATGTCCTGCTGCCAACGTTTGTTACAAAGGGTGGTGGACAAAAGGACCAAATAAATAGAATTCCTGAATCAGTTTTCTTTAAAATAGGGGCTAGTGGATACAAGAAATTGAAATGTATCAAATTATAGGTTCCTGGAGAGCATAAATTAGACATACCAAATATGCAATTTTTTAAATACCACCCACAGTTCAGTGATATACAAATTGAGAAGCAGATTTGCAAACTATTTAAATGTTAAGGGCTTTTGTGGCAAAAGTATGACGCACAAGTGGTAAAGATCCAACAAATGGCATATTCTCTAGACGTTTGAGTACAAAAAAATTAGCGAACACAATTTCATGACATTTATATAAAAAATAATGAAACCTGTTAGATATTCCTATAAAGTTAAAGAAACACACACACACACACACACACACACACACACACACACACACACACACACACACATATATATATATATCTGAAAGATGATATCTCAAATTTGAGTTAGTGATTTAGTTCATACTTTATTTTGAAAATAACCAGTCCGGAGAAAAGATGCATAGGACAAAAAAAAAATTGAGATAAATTAAACATAATGTCTTCACATTCAGCATGGCTGAAGATAAAAATCTAGGAACACATAAATATATAAGCAGACAAAAGAATAGTTTTATTTGGAGTATATGAAAAAATTAATAGTTTGTTACATATCCCTGGAAATGTAAATGTGTTTGTCATATAGACTAGGATTGGGGCTCCCGAGGACCATAACAGAAATATGTACAAGAAATAGGACTATGGAAAGGAGTTGGACACGATAGAATGTAATACCTTAAAAGTAGAAATGGTAAGATCATTTTTTGGCTATAGATTTCTACTCAGAGAAGTTGGAATAACTGAATTGGCAAAGAAAGAACTATGCATTTCCCTGTTGGATTTGGGCAATGATCCACTTCAAGTTCTCTTCAATATAGTTTCTCAAAGGGGTGACATTGATGTCATTGCAGATTTGAATGTTGAAAACTTCATTTTCTAATTCACTTAGATCAATTGAAAGTTTGCACAGAGTTTCATTGATGTCTGCATTCTGTACCGAATACTGGACTAGCCAGTTGTGCACCTCTTGTTCATGATATTCAATAATGCTGTAAAAATTTTCTAAAGACAAGGCTTTCAAATTATCAACTTGTTTATCGAAATCTTTCTTGGTTGATGCCAACAAGTAGAGGATTAAGCTGGGGTCCTGGAAGTCGTTTGTGTTTCCTGCTAAATCTATTTTGGTGAGCTTTGTCAATAATGTTTCTTTCTTTGATATTGCTTGCTCACATGACTAGATGATGACATATAGATTTTTCACTTTCTCTTTCTAGCATGCTTCTAATTGAGTGAGTCGTTTATTGAAAGGGAGATCATGTTGTGTTCTTCTGGTCTCTGCCATGTTGTTGACATGAAAGGAAAAAGGGATGACCGTGTGCACATAGAAACTTTCTTCATTTTTTAAATCCGTCTGCAAAAATAGGAGCAAGCTATGTGCCCTGCTCCCTAGGGAATCCATATTCTATGATGTTTCCCAGGCCTTCGTAATCAGTTCCATTCTTTTGTTCATATTTTTCTCGACATATCCTCTATAGGATGCGAGGAAGCTGGAGGACCCTTTTAGATTTGTTGCAGGAGTGCACGTAGTAGCAGGCATTGCTATTCGCAAAGAACTGTGAAGCAATGACATATGAAACAAAGCTTCCTCTAATTCCTTAATGCGGTTCTTTAGTCTGGCATTTTCGACTTCAATGAGTCCAATGAAACCATGAATAGCATCTCCGGTTGCCATGTGAAGTTGAGAGATTTTGGACGCCTGCGTATTGGCAAGGTCAAGTTCTGAATGATGTATTCTTTGGTTATTATTTACATCTTTTTTTTCAATGATTAATTTTTTTGTTTCGGATTCGAAAACAACATTCTGGAATACGAAGGATTCATCTTTGTCAAAAATTAGGGTATCAACCATGTCCATTGAGCAGGTAGGCTGAATTCCGTCTGCGGGCTGATCAAGGTTGCAGAATATGCTTTCCAAATCAGCATCAAGATCCATGTTTTCACTGTAAGTTTTGGGTTGCTCCGCCTCCCCTGCAATTCTTTTTCCCTTCTTCTACACGGGAAGGTCGTGAGGAAGATGTTCACTGTATTTCTACAAAACTATTGTATTGTTGGTGCCAGTACTTTGTCGAAACGTTGATTTTCTCTAGATGCTGCTTGAAATGAACAACTGGAGGGGACAATATAATCCCCCATAAACATTGCTTCCATGCGTGCGAATGGAAAATATCCTCATTAATGACAATATCTATGTGTGTTGTATGATGACCTGTTAGAAGTAAAGCTTAATTATTTCATACTTAGAAGTGCGAAGGTGGTAGTTACGACGAAGAACATTTAAGGAGTGAAGGTTTCGTGAACGAACCAAGGTGGCAGCGTGCGAATGACATTCCATGGTATTTCAAATTAAGACTTGGAAGAGATTGGAGGTTTCCGAAAGGAAGAAAGTTGGCGGCGTGCGAATGACATTCCATGGCGTTTGAAATTAAGACTGGGAAGGGATAAGAAAATCCTTCGCATAAATTGCATTGATGGTAGAACTTCTTGAGCCTTGTGCACATCAATGACAACTTAGACGGTGCCTGCACGATGACCTGTTAGCATTAAAGATTTAGAAAGAAGACACACACACACACACACACACACACACATATATATATACTTTATTTTTTATTATGCAGATATGCGAAGGTGACGGGCACGAAGAAGAGAAAGCAAGGAAGGAATGACCAAGTGTGAAAGTGCATAATGAAACTGATGAGTTTATAATGTTGAGGTTCCATGAGTCGAAATTTCTCAGTGAAGCAATGTACGGATGTCATTCCATACTTTGCCACTTTTGGGATGGCGGGTTCTCGGACGGTCGGGCTCAAAAAAATGCCTCTATTGTTTGGTGTTCTACAAATAGCACACACAGTTCCACGATATACAAATAGACAAGGGGACTTGCGGGTTGGCTTATATTTTATAGATCGTTGACAGTTTCTGGATCCCGGGTTCTCGGGCTGGCGGGGTAAAAAATGGGGCTCTATTGCTAGGTTACTTACAAATAGCTTATGGCAATAATTTGACAAGCGGGTTTGTGTTTTGGCCGGCTCAACATTCTACTCCAGGGTTGGCGAGATACCAAAAACAAGCAATACATATCAAATATGAACAGATCCCTTATTCCATACTTAGCCACTTATTTGGATCGCGGACTTGGCTCTATCCGACTCCCAGTGCATATTTCATAATTCATGTGCAACACCAACTCTATGGTTACCAGATTGGTGTGTGTAGAAACGAGGCAAAATTAGATATGTACCTTGATTAAGTATCGACATCATATTTTATACACCATGTACCCATATCGCATTCCATACTTGCGGGTTCTTGGGTAGGAGGGGTCAAAATAAAGCCTTCTATTGTTCCATGTTCTACAAATAGCACATACATTTCTGCGATATACAATTTGACAGGCGAACTTGCAGGGTGGTTGAGATTTTAGACGCCATTATTTGGATCGCGCACTTGCGAGCTGCACAATATGCCTCTAATGTTTCATGTCTTGCGAATAGACGTTATGGTTGGGCGATATAGAAATTCACAAGTGGACTTGCGGGTGGTCGGCCCAACATTGCATCTATTGGATGGAGGATGTGCAGGGTAGTTGCCTCTACGCGCAAAATAAAAAATAAAAAATAAAAAATAACATAGCTGCAAATAAGTTTGGCAAACACAGAGAAAGTAAACGAAAAATTGTTTACTGTGGAACACGGGCAGGAAAAGGGTGCACCTTTGCATGGTTTGGTCTACGTGTGTGGGTAGGAGTTCTTTGCGTCCTCTTCTTTTCCTGTCTGTTTCTATGAAGAAAAGTACAAAGCAAAACGGATATGAACATAAGTTCATATGTTAAGAAAAAGGCAACTACTATGTACATATACAAAAAAAAAATAGAATACGTTGAATAAAGTCAGAAATAGTTTTTGGGAGGATGTACCTTCTTTTTTTTTTTTCTGCACAATGTAAATTTTATAATTCGAGTAGAACACCGTCTAGAGCAATGTGTGTACAAATCAGAGATACATATATGCTTTGAAACATACAAATATGAGTTTGCAATAACTTTGATGCATATGTCATAATTCAAGTGCAATACCAATTGTATCGTGATCAGACCAATATGTGTCTAAGACAAACATACTGTATTGAGGAATGGGCACATTGGACCGGAGATGGTCAATTAGTGCATTTTGCAGATGGACTGTGTTGTTCATAAGAAAGAAGAGACTGTATTTGCACATGTACTTTTCCAATTATTTTGTTCTGCCAGTATTTTGTAGCATATCGATATTGAAGTCTCCTACAAGTACAATGGATCCGTTCATATGGAAATGGGTCAATGCATTGGAAATAACATGTACTATGTTGGAGAATGTTGGATGGGGAGCAGCATACAGATTCAATATTGCAACTTTTGTTTCATGAGAAAAAAAAATGGCAAGCACCAGCTCAACATTGTTTTCTTGAAAATGTATATGGTCCAAAATTGGTAGATGTTTTTTCACCAGTATCATGACCCCATGTGTAATGTAACTTGATATGCAATTGTGATTTGGGAATTGTTTGTTCTGTGTGCATAATTCCATGTGTGTTTCTTGCAAGCACATAATATCGGATTGCATTATATCATAGTCATTCAGTATATCATTCATGTGTGCATTTAAGCTACGTGTGTTAAGCGATAGAATTGACACAGATGAATTTGTTTGTATGGATTGGTAATCATAATGTAGTTGCCATTTTGCGGTGGTCCTCAGTTGTTCCATTTCAATATCAACTTTCTATTTCACTTTGAAGTTATCTTTTGTGAGAGGACTTAGTAAATACAAGGACTCTATGCTTCTAACACGAGACAGTGCTGTGTAGACAAGTCCATGTATTCAAATTCTAGCACACTGAAAAGAAACTTTATCAAGTGTTAGTCCTTGTGATCTATGGATTATACATGCACATGCAAGTTTAATCGGAAACTGTTTTTGAATCTTTAGTTGACCCGTCTTTGCTGATGTTGATACTAGCTTTGATATTCGCAAAATAGGTGTCCAATCGCTTCCAATATTTGAATTATATAGATAAGACAACTTGCTTGCTTGTCACTTTCCTATATGTGGTTCATGGAACTTAATCCAAAGGACATCCACTTTTTTTGTCTTGGTATAGCCTTTCAGTATTCCATCTACACCATTCACCAAGCCATCCTGTGAATCATAGTTGCAGGCATATATTTCAACCAACATTTCTAATTTGAGGACAAGCCGCAAAGGTAAAGTGACTGAATGTTCATGCCGTGGCACATTTCCATGGTTGTCTTCTTCCAGGTCAATGGAATTGATGATGATATCATCGCCAGGCATTAGGGAGAGCATGTGGCTGTTATGGTTTGCAACATCCTTATTTTTGTAGAAAAGGTAAGGGAATGTTGGGTCTGTTGATGTAGGCCGTAAGCATCTCAAATTGATATGGGTAAAGTCATCATGTGTTTGGTTGTTGGTGCACATTCTATTCAGAATTGCAATGAATGTTTCATTTGTTTGGAGCATTGTAGTATGCAACTCAAAGCATTTAATATTGTCTCTCCAGAAGTCATGGGTGGTTGTTTCCATGTTGACCGTGGGTTGTTCAAATATCAAAGAATCTTGGATGGGTTGTGCCTGGTAAATATTCCCACAGAATATCATGTCAATGTTTCCAAAGTATTTCGTCTGCACATGTTTTATGCTTCTTAGTCTGTTGTCAATGGAATACAAGAACCGACTCCCAATCAAATATGATTCATCTATAAAGACAAGTTGGAGCTCCTCATAAAGCTTAGATAATGTATCCAACATTTCCTTGCTAAGTGAAAGAAACTGTGACTTGTTAAAAGGCATTAAAAATGCAAAGTGGACTGTTGTTCCACCAGCATTGTATGCAACTTTTTCTACGTATGAAACTATTAGGCCCTTTGGTTTCATAGGATCAAAGGAATTGTTTGAATCATAGATTCGTATAAGCATTTGGAACAACACTTTTGTTGTGAATGTCTTGCATGTTCCTGCTCCGCCTGTAATGAACACGTGCACAGGATTGTTCATGTTCAAGCATTTTTAAGAGCAATATCCTTTACAATTGTTTGTTGTTCATGATTCAACAGACGTCTTATTCTGTGGTATTCATTATTTTCAATTAGGAAAGGATGTTTTGTAACTTGAAAACCAAGATTGATATGTTTTTCACTTCCAGCCGTTGGAGGACAAGGCAAATCTCCTTGTAAGTCATAGGACTCGGAAGCAGTTTTGGTTGTTTTTGGGTCTCTAAATGTGTCATCGTGATCCCCAGGGTTTTCTAGGTCATTAAGTGCAACCTCTATATCGTCCCATGTTGGATTAACATTGTAGGTAAATCTAGCTTCATTGATGTGCACCATAGTCTCAGACGCAACATACGCAGCCTCCCATGTACATAAGTTATGCATTAATGTCTCTTCGTTTTCATCGAACAGAACGTACAACAATAGTTTTTCTCTACAATGGTTTTCATAGTCACAATGTTTGTTGTATTTGACAAATCGTATGACAGAGGTTTTTTTTCTTTTTGATATGGGTGCACCATTTTTTTTGTAATGCGATATGAATTTTGCTAAGTAGATATGCCTAATAGGAGATGGATGTTGGATATAATAATCAATAATAGAGCGACATACCATGTCCTCTGAATTGTCGGGCTCTTGTTGCAGCAAAACCGGTGGTTTAAGGAAAAATATGCATTTTTCAAGTGGAGATGTGTTTATGAAGACACATTTTCTTGAACTACAAGTGAGGGGCAAGGAAAGTGTAATGTGAACTGCTTATTGAGTAGACATTTGTTGAAGATTAAGCAATGCATTGCCAAGTGTGCGTATCATTTGTATGGCATCAATATGACTTCTTTCATGTTCTTTGCGTATTTTTTTGAATGCACTTGTCATAGACTTGTCAATCTTCATCATATACGAGGTACAATATGATGCTACAGCATATGCATTCAACACGTATTGTGCATCTGTATTTGCTTTCCACATAACTGGCATATCCTTGGAGAAACTGTTGTTCCAAATATGGGAGAGTTTTCGTTTAAGGAAAAGTGTTGGTTGCCTAAGCGTACATTGTATGGCTTGGATGTACTCATCTTCTGAAAGATTTATCTGTGTCAAGAAGGCATCAAAGATCATCATTTCGTCAAATCCCCCTTCTTCTAGAAATGTGAACAAGGATTTAGATTTCTCAACAACAACATTTTCCTCTACACTAACTGGCTCTATGATTCTTGTAGCTCTCATTGGCGGCACGAGAAAGTTGTATCTGCAATGTGAGTTTTTTCGTTTTCTACAACTTCTTGTATGGTAATGTCTATGGAATTTTGCAAGTTCTGGATCCAAATGATCTATGTTGCATGTTATGTATTTATCCACAAATTTTTCGATCTCTGAATTGTTATCGGCTCCATACACTAGTGCATCCTCTATCCACAACAATTCATGGTCATGTTCATTTCCCCTATTCTATAATTCAGTGACAAAAAAATAGTCCGATATTTTTTCGAAAAACGTTTCATCATGGCATATCAATTGTCTCAAAGCATTTATTCTATGTTTATAATAGCGAGTACATGTCACGGGGTATTTTCTTATGAGGTAGTCAATGCCACTATTTTCCAGTGTATCGGTTTCTTTTTTACATTTCCTGTTCTTATGCAGGTCAGATACCGCAGCCACCAATGGATCCCAGCAGTGCTCTGCACTTGTAACTATGACGAAAAAATGTTGGCGGGCCTAATTGCCGGATCATTGCAAAAATATTTTTTTTGTTTTGTTGCAAATAGTCAGGAGAGGTGCAGATGTTTTTGAAATCTATGTATCCAATATCAGATTTCAAAATTTTTTCTAGGTTAACTTTGTACTTCAAATCCTTCGCGAACAACTTTCTTCCTTGTAACTGGCCTTTTCTTATTCGGACCCACATGCAGGACATAACTTGCTCTATTATTATGCGCATTGTCTTGAAAAACAAATTTGTCATGTGACAGGAGAAGCAACTGCTTGAATGTAGCAGCTCCCATCGAACTATTTTATGATAACTGAATCATTCTTAATATCAGTGCCATGTGGATCTCCATAGAAGAGTGTTGGAAAGTTCTTTTCCTCAACGAATTTGTCCTTGAATATTCCAAGTGGACGCTGCCCCTCGGCAGGTGCAATTTCAACAATTTTGTCTTGCAAGTCACGAATGCACTGTGAATCAGTGAATCCATGCACCAATGTTTCAGCAGCTGTTTCATTGTCTGATTCATCACTTGCATCAAAATCACTAGGATTTTCAAGAGTATCTGCATAGTTGCCATGTTCTTCTGCGAGAACACTGTTCCAGTTGGAATTTATACAAATGTTCTCTGCTTTGTACAAGGCTCTGGAACATAATTCCTTTAATTCTTTCATAATAGCATGCACACGCACTTTGCCTGTCTGATAGGCATTTTTGTATCGCAAGCGTCTTTTCAGAGCCACTACTATTGTAATTGTATTGTTAATAGATTGTGGCAACGCTTTTTGCACAACATCTAGCTGAACAGGCACATTAATCATTGATCCTGTTAAGCCCATCTGGGGTTGTTTATAGCCCCAAGGTCTGATTTGGGCAAATGAAATTTGTAGAGACACAAGTCTCTCCTCGAGTTCTGTAAGTGCACTTACATCTTCTAGTGTTGTATTACATCTTATTCGGTTAGGGGTTGCAAACTGTGGTAGTTTTCCATTTTCAAGCGATCGTTTGCTTGGAAGACAAACTTTCGTACTGGGAAATGGTTTATCTTGGGCTGTCAAGCGGAGGTATTCTGCTTGCAAATCAGGCATGAAAGACTTACTGTTTTTTGAAAAATTCAATTGTTCACAAATTGCACATGCAATGGAAGGAGTGTCTTTCATTTGTTTCATGTAGTTTTGTCTTGCATTTTTCTTTCGCAGGGAAGTATTCGTAGAAATTGTTTTCTGGTTTTCATTGCTACTACTGCATGGTGTTGCTTGTAGATCACGAAGTCGTACAGTTGCATCACCATTCTGGGATATGCAATCGCACCTGTTTATGCTTTGTTCTGCATGAACAAATTTCTTTACATTGTGATATGTGAGTTTCTCTCTAAAAGGAAGTGTAGCAATGCATTTTTTTCTCTCGTGCATGACCTTTTTCAAGTTGTGGTAACGTAGTCTACGTTTCTTTCCCAAGGGCAGGATGAACTGGTGGCAACTGGGATGAATTTCACTTTCACCCAGTTTCTGAGAAACTACTTTACATTTTTTGTTCAAGGTCTCTATGACCTTATCAGAAGTCGGGCAAATTTGACGAATAATTTTTTTCAAATTGTGATAACTTACTCTACATATTTTGTCTAAGTGGTCTATGGCCTCATCACAACTGTCATGAATTTTACGAATGTTTTTTTTGTTCAAGACTTGTTTGCCCATATCGCAATTGGGAGGACTTTCATTTTCACAAAAAAACATTCCATGTGTATGCAAATTCGATGTCGTTTGGGTGGCATGGACAGTCAACCCTGAACTACCGATATGTGCAAGCAAAGGTTCATAATGGATATGTGTTGTATCTGTTTTCAATGAAAGGATGTCAATTGTTCGATCACAATTTGAATCAATAACCCATGAATGGACAGTGGTATCTGGCAAGGGAAACCACACATGGATATTAACCCTGAATATGACAGACAACCATTGCAAACAGAATCTGCAACCCTCCATACGCCCTTTTTCATATGGAAGCGCCATGTTCACAAGGTATTCCTGCCAACTTCCAACTGCCAACATATTTTCTACGAGATATGGGTCAAGGTGTTGATGCAAGCACCTAAAAGCCTGTTGGCTGCCGCTTATAATTGCATTGCAAAAGGAATTTACAGTGTAAAGTCACAGCGACTGAACATCGAATTCTGCTGGTACCAAACAACAAATTGCATTGAACAGACTATCTCCACAGCTAGACACAACGCTTATTGCCAACTGTAAACCATGGCAATCTATGCCATGCAAAATCCCTTTGCATTGCGATTGAAGGTCTTTGCAAATAATGGGCAAGTAGATACGAGGACCTTCTATATTGCATATGGGCATTTTTATGTACACCAGTGGTTCATAATGGCCACTGAGGGCATTGTCATCATGGAACAAGATGCAATATGGATTGTCAGATGCAGTTTTATTGAATAGTAGATATCTTGTTTTTCTTGTCAATGACCAAATAACAACTGATATATTCAGCCAGTTAGACAACCATCATATACAAAATGTATCTCCCCAAAGTCCCCTCTCATGTGGAGGTAGAACTGGAGATGCAGACAACCGCATTTTTGAAAAATACGTAGTGACATCTTGTATTCCATGCAACTGCCGAAGAAAATCAGATTACAATTCGTATTCATAGGACTGCAAAGCCTCGGCATCGCCATTTTTAAAACAGGTCAAGAAATAATCTATCAATCCATTGCGCATCTCGATCGACGAATAGAGGAAATGCAATAGAACCTAGAATGTATAAAAAAGGCAATCCCCAACAGTATACGAGAATGCATGCAATCTAAAAAGCGCATTGCTATGCAAAACCACGTCAATGTTGTCATGTACAATGGACTGTGCAACTATTTCGTACGACTCAACATCTATTACCTCGTTCATCTCTTCAACTGTCACTTTGAAGCTATTTTCTACATAGTTTCACTTTCTATGAAAACAAAGAAAAACAGGAGTAAAAAAATAAAAGGTAGCAAAATAGAAAAAAAAAAACAAAGCAGAGCACCAATTCCCGTATGTATCTTTGAACCTTCTTCTTCTCAACTTTAAGCCCCCCTAGTCCCATAGCAGATGAGAAGAAAACAAACAAATAAATAAAACAATAACTTTACTCAGCAGAAATAGAACAGGTAGACCTAGTGTTCCCACCCACAGAATGAAAGCATACCCTGCGTATAGACCCCGCCCGATGGTTCCCTCTTCCGATGGCTCCCAACTACTTTTTGTAAAGCCCTCTGCATTGCAAGACACATGCTTTCTAGGAACAGAATCTAAGAGCACAGACAAAGATGGTGGGACTGCCACCATTGAAAAACAACAACAACATGGAAACTTACCCGTCAACAAAGGACGACAAGAGCTCAGCCCCAAAAACTGCAAACCGTAACAACAGGTCCAACAACTTGCAAAGTTGAAAAACAACAAACCAGTGAACAACCACGAAGAGCTCGAACTGCAATTGTGAGACCTCAACTTTGCAAAGGTGAATCAAACAAGAACCAGAACCATGGAACGAAGCACCGAACAAGGATCGAACACTCGAGCAACGATGTCGACCATGAACGAAACTGCATTGCAACCCATCTGTACAATAATCATTTAACACTGCCATAGCTGTTAGATAAACAGCTAAGACTATCAAGACCGTCGAAGGGCGTAGGCATGTGCAAGCATTTAAGAAAATATGCAGCCTGGCAAACCTGTTCTCTCGAAGCACGCAACAATAAAGCAAAAATCAGATATAGTAATATGGTAGAGAATGTATTCTACCCAACAGAAAATGCTAAGGGAGACATTCGAACTAATGCTAGCATTAATCCACCGTTGACCAATGCATAATAAAATATATAATTTAAAAAGACCATATACTACCAAATACTTTGGACAGGTCAAGATATTTAACATTGGGAATAGCGAAGGCTGCAATAAGACCTCAAATCCTTTGTCCAATCAGATCTTGACAAACATGATACTTTTTATTATATTAAAATCGATGTCTTCACTTCCCTTGTTCCAACAATAGACAATATGAAAATATTTCTGGTCAATGCACAATCTAATACCAGGTCAACGATTTATCGATCGCTATAGTCCCTCTACGCTTACGACAGGGACTAATGATACTTTCCAATAATCTACCTATATTTATTTGTATTCATTAAACATGATCGCCATAAACTTATGTTTTAATTTCTTTCAAACTCAATAGAAAAAAGCTAACAATATTACTTTACACCATTAAAAATAATTACTAACTAACTAAATTTTATTATTACATTAAATATATTATTTTTAATAAAAAATATAATATTAATGTACACCACAAAATATTTATTAATTAATTTTTAAATGTAATATAAGCAACAACAATACTTTGATTTTTTTTTTTTTAATTATTATTATATTAAATATGATACCACTTTCTATGAAACAAATTATACCAAATTCGTGATATCACTTTTTATAAGATAAAAAGTATGCAATTAAGAATCCTTTTTGACATTCTTATTCACAATGCTCCATTATTATGTACCGTAGAAGAAAACTCTCATTCCAAATATTCACCCTTTAAAAGATAAAGGGACATATGAGATAGATATCGTATCTACTCAATAAATTGAATAACATTGTGTCACAATGTGGGGCTTCACTGCCACTTAATTTTTCATAAGTGTAGTGATATGTTTAGTTTGGGTGTTTGTCATTGTAAGCAAAGTGAATATTAGAAAAATATCTTAAGCCCTTAGTGGACCAGGTCTTTTATTTAGTAGGTTAAATTAAAGTTAGATAATATATATTTTTTATATTTAAATAAGTAAAACAAAAATGATATAATGATTCATTTTAAGGAGTTAAATTAAAAATTATTTATTATAATATTAATGATTACACCAAATCATTAAAATAACATAATAAATTGGAGTATATATTAATTTTTCCTAAGTGTAGTGATATGTTTAGTTTGGGTGTTTGTCATTGTAAGCAAAGTGAATATTAGAAAAATATCTTAAACCTTTAGTGGACCAGGGCTTTTATTTAGTAGGTTAAATTAAAGTTAGATAATATATATTTTTTATATTTAAATAAGTAAAACAAAAATGATATAATGATTCATTTTAAGGAGTTAAATTAAAAATTATTTATTATAATATTAATGATTACACTAAATCATTAAAATAACATAATAAATTAGAGTATATATAACATACATAAGATGTGAGTATGAAACACAATTTATAAAGAGATTATGGATTTGCGTTATTGGCTTCTTAGATAAAATAATAATCTTCTTCAAATAACCACAATACATTTACATATCCAAATCATATGTTCATGTTTACATAATGACTATATTAACCTCTATATATTATTATTCTCACTGGTTGCACATATAGATCTTTATAAGACAGACCTTTGTTATATGTATATTTACTGTATATTATATAATAATAATAATAATCTATTTTAACCACACACTAAATTGGTGTATGAGACTCTCTTGTTTATGGGACAAGGGATCCTCTCCCAGCAACTAAAGCTTACAAAAATATACATACCTTACCTTCCTCTAAATTTGAACTTATAACTTCCAAGAAAAAAACACATATTCTTTAACCACATATATATTCCCTTAAAACCATATTATATTATCTTCACTTTACATTAAAAAAATACAATTGTAAAAAATACAATTGAATAATTGTGTCATATTTTTAATTTAGATATATAAATGATAGAATGACTATTTATATGTAAAGTGTTTTGTTTCTTTTTGGTTTTGCTCTACTCTAATATAAGTCCATATATATATATATATATATATAGATAGGGAGTTTTTTGTTAATAAAATTTCTATTTTAAAAAGTTTTTTTATTAAAATAATAATTAATTCACCTTGAAGTGAAATTTTTTTTTCTGGACTTTCGTTTTTAATGTGATATATATATATATATATATATATATATTATAAAATAAATTCTATATCTATAAAATCTCCAACAACACGAGATGAGAAAGGAGAAGAGCCCAATGACACTATAATGATAGTGATAATGAGTTTAACTATAAATAATAAAATATAAAATTAAATATTTATTAAATAAAAAAAATATTATTTTTAAAATTATATAATAATAATAATAATCTATTTTTAAGGTCACGGCCAAGCTAACACACCAAATATTTAACTGGTAAAGTCTTTGAAAGTATACATACCCTTTGGATTTGAACCTGTAACCTCTTAAGAGGAAACACATGTTCTTAACCATTAGACCCACTTAGACTGTATAAAATATCTACATGTTTCTCCATATCAAAAACTGAAATTCCCTTATACCGTGTGAGGGGCCTTGGATTATAATTCAAAGCGCATAACGTACATAATTATTTTTAATAAAATTGGAACTATAGCGTAAGGGTTTTGCATAATCGCATTATGCACGCTGCTAGGGTAACGTTGAGGCATCCACGTGGGATCCACAAGATCTCCCGAAGAATCTGACGTGGAATCCAGCAGTGCTACTGTCAGGAGTGAAAGATTCTTCGGCCATATCCCTCTGGAAGTTCGTCGCAGAATAAAATGGATTTCCAATACTGAATTACTTATAATAGTGCTTCAGGGTAGGGTATTGGAGTCAGAGAGGTCGAAACCAGGAACCATGGATTCTTCCGTCCTCTTATTGTTGTTCACCTTAATTTTTGTTGCTACGAATATGCCGAGTTTCACGGCTGTGCAGGATGATCCAACGTCCAGAATCACGCAAGATTTCTCTGGTTATCCCGAGGAAGAACATTTTCATGGTTTGCTGGGTTCAGAGACTTTCTTCGTCGACAAAGGAAGTCTAAAGCGTCAGGTCAGAAAATTCACTTGAATTTATTATTATTTATTTCATGAAGGGATGATCGGTTTGTTAGTTAGTTGGTTCTCAAGGCAAATGTCAGTCCAGATAAATTCGTGTTAAGATATTCTTTACGCTCTGGAAAGCCATACACAGAAGTATCAGAAGGTGATTTTCACGGCAGAAACATGTTGAGATGATTTTCAACAAATCATYAATGAGATTTACARTTTTTTTTGAGAACGGGAGATTCAATTGATGTACTGTGAATTTCCATAAATCCTTTACAGGAACAGATTACAAACTTCCTGATAACTTCTTGATACCGATARCAACTAGCTGTTGAACYCCACGTCGGACTGCTGAACAAAACTAGTAGACATGACCAACCCCCATGACTGTATCAATGGAAACTGAGGACMTYACCAAAGACCCTGCTTTGGTCTTTTGGTGTGGACTCATATTGGAGTTTAATAACGGGCCAATGATTTGCCCTCACTGGAATCCAGCAACGTGATCTTTGCTGAAATTCACTATTAAATTGATTGAAATTACAGATTTCAATTGTGCAGATCGATTCAGCACCGTCAAAAACCTCAAGACACTCAGATTATGCAATCCTTCATTTGATGTATAGAATTTCATCAAACAAAATTACTTATTACTTTTTACTGGATTCCCATCATTTTTCACCAGTTTGGCCTCCTGTTATTTTTGCCGAACGGGAAAGAGACCAAACATTGGTCCATTATCCTATGCCAACTCATATTCACAATCAAAAAGACTCATATTCACAATCAAAAAGACCTAGGTGTGTCACAAAAAGAGACAAACCTACTAAATACCAAGCAGAAACAGAGTAACAGAAAGAACGGGAAAGAGGCCAAACGTTGGCCCATTATCCTATGCCAGCTCATATTCACAATTACAAAGACCTAGGTGTGTCACAAAAAGAGACAAACCTACTAAATACCAAGAAGAAACAGAGTAACAGAAAGCACTACAGAGCCAACTGAGATGAGGAGCAAAGAAGAGTTGTATGTCTCGGATGTCGAAGGTTCCAGGATGCGCTGGACTAACTGGTTGAAATATCTATGGGTGGCCCATTGCTTCTCTCTAACCACCTCAACACCATGCATCTTTGCCAACTGTCTACTTTCCATGTCCCAATTTTTAGGATAACCTCAGCTGCACATTGTTAAATATTAGCCTCCATACCTGGAAAACATAGCACAAGAGAGCAACCCATTACAGAGAAGTAAGAAAATTTTTGTACAATATTACTAAAGCACTATGGGTATATGATCATTAAGCTTTGCATTATTACTCCATAACATGCCATTAGGGAAGGAATTATGACCATCTCAACTCTGATCCCCAGTGCTAGTCAATACCACTTACGGTCGTCACTGCCTTATAGCCAGCAATAGCTTGATAATGATGCTATGCATCTTCATCATAGTTCTATAGGCATATGATGACTATCTTTAGTGTCTTTGAGGCCTACCTTACCCTAGTGGAGATAAAGTATAGTTAGATTTTGTGGCATTTCCCTCACTGCTAGCTAGAATTTACCATTATCCATGCAATGCTTTATACCTTCCTCAATCATATATACATTTGAGTCTATGCATAAACTATGCATGCATGATGTATGCACAAAGCCATATATCTAGGCATCCACATTAGTATGAGATCCCATGTCAAATAGTTGACATGATATAGTACTTAATATATAGATCCTTAGAATGTTTTTCGGGCTTGTAGGGCCCATAAGCTTGTTTTTTTTGAGTCCACAAGGTTCATCCTATACGACCATAGGATATTCTTAGGATTTTTAAAAGGAAAGATGGATAGAGGCCTTCCTAAATCTCCATTTATTCGTGAGCATAGTGTAGCAGAGAATCCAGCCATCCGTGGGTTGAGCCTTGGGCCCTTCTCTTCAAGCTCCGCTGGTCAGAGTGGTCAATCTTGCCAATTGGCTGTGAGCTAATGGATGCCACATCAGCAAGGTTTCCCAACCCCCTTGGTGCATCCTAGAAGGACGCCCTAGTTGCATTGTTTCCTCTTCCATCACATGAGGCACTGATTTATTATCTCCAAGAGGAAGCTCAATGGGGAAGTATTCCTCGTCTACCCAATAGAGGGTGTTGGATTGACGTGATTTAAAGCTGGTATTGATATTGACCCCTTAGGCATTGCTCAAGAGCTAATCAAGCTTAAGGCTAATGGTTTAATCTACAAATTTATGGATTTATGGCCTTCGTAATTGAATAGATTAACTTAGAATAGATTTTATTAAATATCTACGAGGCCAAATGGTCTATGGGATGGAGAGGTTACATCTTTAGGAGGCTATGCCTCAACAGAAATTAGAATTTGGACTGTGGAGAATCAGAAATTAAAAATCAGTTATGACCTATCCCTATTGGGAGAGACTAGTTTTTGGTCATTTTTCGTTTGCGGGTGAAAGGGAGTTCGTCTTTGAAGGGAGGCCATGCCTCAATTGAGCTGGTCTTGACTCTTTACATTAGTTATTGGTCGAGTGGTTTTGGCCTAGAATGGAGATTCCAATGGAAATGTCCATATTGGTAAGACCTCCTTCCCTTCTTTTAAAATTCTGAAAGGATTTTGGTTTAAAGGCCATTGTTAATGGAATAAGCTCGTGCGTAATCACTGATAAATTATCAAGGGCAGAGGAAACTGGGAACATATGCTAGAATTAGCGTGAATATGGTTCTTATCACGTCCCTTCCAAAGAAGGTAGTGCTTAGAGTTTGGGCACTTATTCATGAAAAAGATGTGGATTATGAGAACATCCCCGTCAAATGTTGGTAATGCCATACAATCACCTTGAAATCATGACTTATCATTATTACAACATAAATGTACATTATGATCTATGACTATTGTTACATAATAATTGCTTGTAACAATATGACATTGGTGGTAATATCATTAGGTCCAGTCAAATTTGATTCAAATTAGGCTGACCATTGCCTAGGCAAACCATTCTTTCTCACAATTTTTGCATTCATCTTGTCACTGGATGTCTCCTAAGCCCATCCTATTCATATACAAGCTATTTTGTCTTCATCATTCATCATTAGACATCATAACGAGTTGGCCTTTGCTTGTGCACGCCATCTATGACATGGATAGTGAAAGCTTGATGGAGGAAAATATGAATTTGCACTTTCCGTTTCCAATTAACACTGGGAGCTATTCCATGGTGCATGAATAGGACATTGCAGATCTTGGATAGCCCAGGGATGTTGTGGTATGTGATGCATTTTCTATTATTGATCAACATCCATGCATCCTCATCAATGGGGCAGATTTCTTGCAGCATAAGAAGCATTATGATCACATTACACATGCAAAAAGTTTCCAGCCATTGACGTCTTCAGTTTGTATCCCTTATATGTACAAAAAATCAGCAAGGGGATGTAATTTCAAGGCTGCAATATGTTTAGGACAGCAACATGTAAACTCTTTGCTATATTGCAGAAATTTTAAGCTTTCAAAAATAGGACATCAAGCCCTAAATCATGATTTGATGTGGTTTTTCAGATCTTAATTTTTATAGCTTGAGTGGGCCTAATGGTTAAGAATATGTGTTTCCTCCTAATAGGTCACAAGTTCAAATTTAGAAGGGGGTAGGGTATGTAAACCTCCGTAGACTTTAACAGTCAAATCACTGCGCAGAGGAGGTTCCTTGTCCCACAAACAAGAGGGTCTCATACACCAATTTGATGTCTGGCTTGGCCATGACCTAAAATTAGATTATTATTATTATTGTTATCAAGTGGAGGTCTGATAGAGGGAAGTGAAGAGGAACATCAAGTTTTTTGTAGGTTTATATCGGAGCCACCTTCTAAACTCTTGTTGCTTGAGGATATGGTAGGTGATTTTTATGGCAGCAAAGGAAGACGATTATTGGAGCATGTAGATCATCCTTTGGAGAGGCATGTTGTAGCGCATGGAGGTGGCTCGGGGCTTGATGATGGGCTGCCCTATTCATTATACCGTAGGTGATGATTATACTAGCCCTTTCCAACATTGGATAGAGAAAGCATGTAGTAGCACACACCAACCTTGGTGTGATCTTGGTGATTCGTCCATCTTCAGGAGCTCACCTCAGTTTTCAGCCATGCAGTGACAAAGGTTTTAGCCTATGCTTGATGTAGCCTTGTTTTAGTTTGTTTCCAAAAACAAGGGGAGATCTAGTATTTTTGATGAGATGACACTGTGGTTGCATTGACTCTTTGTTTTCACTTAGTATTTGCATCTTACTATTGTAGGATAGGAAGAATAAGCTTGATATTCACGAGCAGTAGTTTTATTTTGTATGTTTTCCCTTTGACATTTGGCTCATGCCTCATCTATGGAGATGTTGGATAAATTGAACTTTGTAAACAAAATTATTTGAATGATTGAATGAACGATGTGGGGTTATAGGATGTGAACTTTGGATCCATCCTATCACTATTGCTCGTCATTTCAAATGCAGGTTCAACTGGAAGCAAGAGATCTTGGAGTTCTCTTACACTTTGTAGGAGAGTGTAGTCCTCATATGGAGCCAATGGTTATTGCTTGGAGCTTTGATATACAAATTGGGAGAACACCCTCATTGGGATGAGCCTAAAGATACCTAACATGGTCAAAACTTGCTTCATTGGCATTATGGATACAAGAAAGAGGCAATTAATGACCTTTATGAAGCAACAACCAAGAAAGAAAGTGGCCAAATACACTTTGAAACATGAATTAGGGTGTTGGACTTGTTGAAGATGAGGCCAACCTTGATAAAAGGGGCCCAACCTAAAGAAAACAACATCATTAAAAGATAAATTTAAGTTGCTAAGAGGTCAGTCTTGACATCATGGAGAATAGGAAGTACAAAAGCCATCTCAGTGAAGAATTAGATCATTATCGTTGAAGTGCTCATGAGGAAAGAGAAGGAATGCACCGGGGTTTATAGAAGCCTTGGAAGGTGCACCCTAACATTAGGAGCCTCCACATGGCATGTTGAAGATTTGTCAAACCCTAGAAGGGCCTTGTGGAGTAGTGCTCTAGTTAGGGCTTGTTTGAGGTAGAAGCATATAAATACCAAGAGGTATATTGACCAAAAGGACATGGTTGGAA
>ML859696.1:2451-18906 GCA_009831015.1 Picea engelmannii
ATGAATGATGAACATAGATTTTTCCAGATGGAAAACAGTTCAGATCTTTTACTCCTCTTGTATCACTCTATGGTGAGAGTGACTTATTCAACATCATATCTAACTACTCAAATGAAGTATGGTTTCGAGAGATGATGCAGCTGATGATGATGGTGATGCTCATGATCTAGTCATGAAATAGTCTAGATGACTATATTGATGCTACTGGGTAAATGGTATGGTAAGTCCATTACCTGTAAATACCTCTCTAGCTAGGAGGGAGTGTTAATATTATGGTAGCTGCGGGAGGTATTTACCCCCACGTGTGAACTTGAAGAGAATAGAAGACTCTGGGAAGCAAGAGAAACCCTAATGAGTTGGATAATTAACCTAGAAGCCTTGTCGGCTCAAGAAGATAATTTATATTAGGCTATTAGCCTCCAAGAGAAGAAGTTGGACAGAAGTAATAATAATATACTGAACAGACACATACCCAGAAGGAGAAGTCGGCCCCAACAAAACTGGTAGGATTACTATAAATACAGGGCGCCAGTTCTCATTTGCAGCATCTCAGAATTGCAGTTCTGTAGTTTGGTGCGCACTGCAGTTGCAGTCTTATGCACAGGTTTAGAGGAAGAGCTCGTGTAGCTGCAGCAGCAACAAGATCTCGGTTTTGGCTTGAATATCTCTTGGCTAGGGTTTGGGACTATCTAATCAGTCTTTTTTGTTGCGCTATCCTTGGGGAGAGATGCACTGCCCATTGTTTGGCTATCTAGCCTAGGGTTTGCTTCCGGAGGAATTCTCAGTCAAGGTTAAGGTGCTCGGAGGGAGGCTTCGACCTATGGTTGGGTGACGAAGGTATCGTTAATGGTAAAATGAGCACACCATATTCTATATTCTAATAGAAGAAGCTTTGTCTAATCTGGAAAAAGCTCTTAAAAGATGTAGACAGTCTCATCTTTATTTAAGTACATAAAAGTGCCATTTGATGATGTGCGAAGGGGTAGTGCTGGGACACTTCATCTCTTATGCAGGGATTTAGGTAGATCTAGCCAAAATCCAGGTAATTGTGAACATTCCAACTCCATCAAGTCAGAAAGAGGTAAGAAGTTTTTTAGGGCACGTCGGGTATTACAGGAGATTCATTAAAATTTTCTCTAAACTTGCCTCTCCGTTGTTTTTTCTACTAACAAAAGATGTTGACTTTCGTTGGACTGACAACTGTGAATTGTCTTTTGTAGATCTGAAATAGAAATTGTCCATAGCTTCCATCTTGAGAGGGCCCAATTGGGCTCTGCCTTTTCAGATTTCTTCAGAAGCCTTAGACACTATAATTGGTGTAGTACTAAGGCAACATGAGGATAAAGAACCCTACGCTATCTACTATATCAGCAAGAACATGGCTCCTACTAAGTTAAATTACACAGTTACTGAAAGAGAATTCTTGGCAGTAGTTTATGCAATCAATAAATTTAGGCATTATGTAACTGGTTATCCCACTTTTATTCATACTGTTTATACAACTATTAAATATCTAATGAATAAACCTATTACTAATGCCCGAGTGACAAGATGGTTGTTACTACTACAAGAATTTGACATCACTATAGTGGATAGACCAGGAAAATAAAATGTGGTTTCTGATTTTCTCTCAAGATTACATATAAATGATGATAATTCACCTGTAGATGATTCCTTTCCTGATGAACATTTTTTTGCAGTATATGCTCACTCACCTTGGTATGCAGATATTGCTAATTATTTGGTTGCAGGGAAGGTACCTCCACATCTATATCCTCGAGAAAGAAGGAAGATTATTCAAAAGAGTGCTAGGTACAGTTGGATAGGAGGATACCTCTTCTACACAGGCCTAGACCAAGAAATTAGAATATGTGTGAGGGATGATGAAGTTTATGATCTTCTGAAAGATTGCCATGATGGCCCTTGTGGGGGTCATTTTTCCGATAAAAGGACCGGGCATAAAATTTTAAGGATGGGCTATTTTTGGCCCAACATATTTCAAGATGCCAAGAAGTATGTCCAAGCTTGCGACAGTTTCCAACGCATTGGTCAACCAACTCACATGGATGATATGCCTCTCTAGTCTCAGGTAGTGTTAGAGCCTTTTGAGAGATGGGCCATGGATTTTGTAGGACTTATTCACCCACCTTCCAATTAGAAAGTCTACATATTGGTCTATACAGATTACATGACCAAGTAGGTGGAGGCAAAGGCACTTATTAGAGCCTCAGAAGAAGTTGTCTTAGCATTCTTGTTTGAAGATATATTTTTTAGGTTTGGCATTCCCAGAGAATTGGTAACTGATGGAGGACCCCCTTTCACATCATATAAATTTTAAGCTCTACTTAGTAAATATCATGTTTTACATAAAATAGCTTATCCATACCATCCACAAGGCAATGGCCAGGTGGAAAGCACCAACAAAGTTATCGAATCCATTCTTACTAAAACAGTGAGATAAAATCGCAGGGATTGGTCTGACAGATTGCATGAAGCTCTATGGGCTTACCGAACTACTTGGATGAGCACAACTGGTTTTTCTCCTTACGAGCTGGTATATGGAAAAATCCTTTTTTTCCCCATTGAATTCGAAATCAAAACCTTAAGAACTACATCAATAGTCAACCTTGACTTGACTATGGCACAGAAAGCCAGACTGTAGTAGCTCAATGAGATTGATGAAAAGCGTTTGGACGCCATCCATCAAACCATAGTGATTCAACAACAAAGAAAAAAATGGCATGACCAAGTCATAAAGAAGAAATTATTCCAGAAAGGATATTGGGCTCTATTGTATGATTCACGCTTTAAGGAATTTCAAGGTAAGTTGCGTACACGATGGTTAGGGCCTTACGAGGTAGACTCTGTTTTTCCCAATGGGGCAGTCCGGTTGATTACTATTGATGGATCCAATACATAGTTACATGCAAATGGTCATTGTTTGTGTCTGTATCAACGTCCACTGTCCAAGGCAGAATTCAAAACTAGATGTACAATTGATACAAGTTATCAATTCTTAAATGAAAAGGAGCTTGCTCCTTCCCCTTCTGAATTTTAGGACTTCTTTTGTTCAGACCTTGTATATAAATAACCTTAGCAAAATTTGCATTTCTCTGTTTTATTTTTAGTTGAAATTTATCTATTTTATTTACCATGCTAATAAATCTTTGAAAGGTATCAGGAGGTTATGTGTGTGCAGGTGGATTGATGAACAACAAGGTTGAGTAGCACAAAACAAGTCAAACGATTAGTTCATGGAAGTTGAAAAACTTCTTAGAAACTAAGTAATGTAGCGTTCGACCGATTTCTATACTATTACACCCCTTTTTCGCTAAATTGACCGATTTCCATGCTACTACACCTTCTTCTAATAAAATTGGCCGATTTCCATGTTGTTACACCTTCATCCGATAAATTGGCCAATTTCCATGTTGTTACACCTACCTCTGCCATTTTTTCCGAAGAACCTACTAATACAATAATTGTTGTTATTCTTTCTTGCCACTTCTTTTTCACATTTTTGTTGATTTTGTTGCTCTAGCCCTCCAATCTTTCCATGCCACAACACCACTGATTAGACAATATTGATGCTCTCTATCCGAAAGTAATGCTTCATAATGACTTGACTTCAGATCCGATGATTTCCAGTTGGATAAATAAATCAAGGACTCTGTCTCTACTCCAGTTTTCATATCTTCCACGATCCTTCATCATGTCAGCTATTCCACGCAACTCGGTTACACCGACAAGACATTATGTGTGGTAAGATATGAGGTACGTGATTAATCCTACGTGTTAAAGTAATGAAGATATAAAAGCACGGTCTCCTATTCACTAACTGGTTGTCATAAATCAATGCACCTAGAGCCAATCTGCTTAGTTGGGGGGGAAAACTTAAATCTAGCCGTCCATACCGAATTTTATACACACCTCCACCACCTTTCCACCCACACTTTTTTTACTGAGACACTATATTCTTTCTGAAAACCACATTCGATCTTGTTGCATCTCTGATTTAGGTGATAGTTTCTCCTCCTACGTGCATGTTAGACTATCAAGTAACATCATGGGAGGATCAATTGTGAGATATGAACCCACAACTCTGGACAGTTTGCTGCTACACCCAGAGGCCTACCAAATATTTTTCCAGACCAGCTGGATATCGTATTTTAAAAATTTGAAGGGGTTTAATGAGGACGAGGTATTGGAGTTTAGTCAAAATCTTACCGAAGGGTATTCAATGGTGAATGGGGTAAGGATTCCAGTGTTAGAAGAAATCATTGTTGTGGTATCAGGGTTTCCAAGAATAGGGGACTGATGGTTTAACAAAAAAACACATCTTTCGGATGCACAAAAGGATTTCCTCGTCAACACTGAACAAGTCCAGACAAAAGGCAGAGGTGAAGATGTCAATTCCTTACTAGAACCATGGGGGAAAGTTGTAGAATTTATTAAAAGGTACATTACCTGCGAAGGTCGATACCAAGTTGTTTATTTTTTTGATTTAATCTTATTATCACATCTACGACATAAGAAATTCATAAACATTCCTTATTTTCTCCTCCATTCATTGCATAACATGGCCTGTTTTGTAAAAAAATCCAAGAACCCCAAGAACTGCATTTCTAATCACAAACTCATCGGCCTATTAATTCACAAAGGTATGGGCATTTCCAATAACCCATTACCTGCTGTAGTAGACCAACCATATTCTATACAAACAGACATGATTGCACAAGTCCTTGAAAACATAACCCTTGGACCTCTTTCTGAGCCTCTGCCCTCGGCTTCAACATCAGACTAGACCCCTACCATCGCTACCCGTAAGACGACTCAGAGAAGCAACCACATAACCCGAAGCCATCCAGGCACTAGCCAGACAAGCCTTGACGAAATTGCATTGCAACATCCTATAGTTGTGGTCAAAAAAATAGATTAATAGCCAACCACTTGACCAAGACATGCGTCACAACACTTGGTTGCAACACATATCATTGAATACCTACCTCCTGTCTCTGAAAAGAAAACCCCTGCTCTTATCTCTGGATCACCGAGAAAGAGAAGAAGGTCATCACGGTCCATTGCAACACCTATCATTGAAGATCTACCTCCTGTCTCTGAAAAGAAAACCCCTGCTCCTATCTCTGGATCATCGAGAAAGAGAACAAGGTTAGCACGGTCCATTGCGACACCTATCATTGACAACCTACCCCCTGCCTCTGAAAATAACACCCCTATTCCTACCTCTGTATTACCTAAAAAGCGAGCAAGGTCAGTATGATCCATTGTAACATCAAGTCTGCTTACCTCCTTTGTTGTTGCACCGACATTCACATAGAACCCTCATATTGCTGCAATAATCGATCAAGTGCCTACTATCATTACCAGTGCATTTTCTAAGAAATGAAAATGTCCATTCAAAGGAAAACCTCAAAGAGCCCTTGACCAAATTGGCTTAACAACAAATCAGATCCCTCTGGCTGCTGTGACAGAGAATTCTACAGAGGTACGAATACCAGGTTTTAGTTTATGCACAAAACTTCAAGAAACTATTTTCTCCTTTCAGAATGAATGTACTCAAACCGCAACAGAATCATCGGCTCCGCCTGATGATTCTGTGCATCACACATCCATTGACAATGTCCAGATCATCGTAGACCCCAGTATACCAGAATATCCTCCTTTTGTGATTGAGGAAGAATGCCCTGTTCCTCCTCCAACAACGAAGAAGAAATCCCCTGCTTTCGTTTCTATTTTACCCAAGAGAAGAACCAGGTCCACCAGGTCTACTGAAGCTACCATTAGATTGAAATATATGGAACAAGATATTCTTACTCTTCATCCAATATCCTCTATGGTTGATGCAGGGACGATTCCACACGAACCAGCTGATAAAGTGGCGACTGTTCCACATAACCCAGTCATGATAGATACCATTGTTACACAAGAATCAACTGTCTAGGTTGATATTGTTACACCAGAACCAGCTGCTCCATAGAGGATTGTCCCACCAGAGCTAGTAATACAAGAACCAACTTTCCATGTCGAGACTGTTCCACAAGAACTAGTCCCGACAGACACAGTTGTTACACAAGAACCAACTACACAGCCTGATGAGGATGTGCCACTTGCCCAATTGTTTTCCCAAATAGAGAGAAAGATGAAGAATACATAAAATTCCAGAATCTATGCACTAATAATAGAGTATGATAACCTCAAAGAAGAGTTAAATACCCTAAAACAAGAGGTGGAGGCTGCTCGGCAGAAGAATCCAGAAGGGATAACCTTGAACATCCTAGCATTGACAAAAGATGTTATGGACAGAAATAAAGAACTCATGTGCTTTGAGTGCGGAAACATTTACTTTGAGGCAGGTTATGAGGTAGTCAAAGTTCCAGTCGCTAAAGGACCAGCAGTTGTCTCAGTAAAGACTGAACATGAACTTACGGCTACACAAAAATCAATAAAATAGAGGAGATCTCAGCATCATAAAACAATTGTTGGTATACCAGAAGCTTTCAAACCAGAACCTTTGTTTCCTTCACAAGTTGTTACTCGAGCAACTCAAACTGATTTTGTTCTAAAGATAAAGAAACTCAGACAGATTGTTGACACAACATATTTTCTTTTGGACACAACATTTTTTTCAATACTGACACTTAGCAATTTTTCACAGAAGGAGAGAGTTATCTACTTCAACTACAAAGTAAGGTTTGAATGTGTTTTGCATGAGGAAATGCAATGTCTTCAGTTGGGGGGCATGTTAGGACCCATAAATGTCCCTTTTTTACTACATCTTTTGCCCATTCAACCTTCTCATTCCTAAGCTAAATCACTATTATAATGAATACTAAGACCCTTTTTCCCAAGGTATGAACTATTCATATCACTTTTATATTTTCATTTACTTAGCATGTTTGATTGGTGATGTTCACATATTTTACCCATGAAATGATTTAACTAATGATCAAAATGCTTATAACATCCCACTTCAAGAAACTCATTGTTGTTACAACTATGCACCAATCTTGGACGCTGTTACATGACTGCTGCAATGGATGCCACCAATCCTGGAAGTTGTTACTCGACTACTGCAACAGAAGCCCGTCAATCCTGGAAGCTATTAAAACAGATGCCACCAATCCTATTGTTATACGACTGCTGCAACACCTGTTGATTACATATGCTGTCCCACGATGTTGATCAAGATTAGTTCTAGATTTTGTATTAATGATATCAAATGAACAGCTTGAGAATCGGGGATTCTCAAGACTGTTCCAATTATGTTTCTACTGAATGACTCTGACTTTAAATAGCAGATCTTTTGTAATGAAGAGAAGTTTTTTTTTACTGGAGAAAGAAAAGTAACGCTTATTTGTACACAGACATTTTTGGCAATTGAATGAAAGAGTGGACTGAATTCCTTTAGCAAACTGTAACCTATTTATTTGAGCGAATTCAGTGAGAAGGAAAGGGCCCGCCTTCCTCACCGATTCCCCTCTATTTTGAATTCTAGATTAGTTGTTTTAAATGTGAATTATTTGACTGTTAGACATTTCTAGAATACAAATGTTGTTACAGTTTAGTTCCTTCTTGTTAGATGCACACAAATTTGTCTCATGAGAATTAGAAGTTGATTGTTGAACTTTGTTGGAGAACTGCTTTTCCTTTTTCTGCATTAGGTTAAAATCTTGTTTCCCAGAAATAAAAGTGTGAAGTACTTTCTTGCAATAAGTATATTTCCTTTCTGCAAATAGTATAGAACTTCTTCTTGCAAAAGTAAATTAGAAAGTTAGATTAGAATAGGCAATCCAGGGTTCTTTTACATTCATCAATTTAGATTGCAATTATGATTTCAAATCTGTAGAACTCCAGCTATATCAGCACAACTGTGTTAGTGATAATGTTTGTTTCTTTGAAATTTCCTTACTACAGTTAGACTAGAGATGCTTTCATAATATAGCATAGACTGTGCACAATTATCTTGAAATAATAGACTTCCCTGGGTTGACAATTCATATTGAACACTTTGATTTTCTATTCAATTAGACAATTAAAGTGCCCAATAGGTACATTTTTACTTTCATTGTTGATTTCTCTCGTTTCACATGGGTATTTTTCTTGAAGAATAAAAATATTGTCTTTGAGAAGTTCAAATAATTACGAGCATTTTCTAAAAATCAATGTGGTTAACCCATAAAGTGCTTGAGATCATACAATGGTGGTGAGTATGCCAATCGACCCTTTAAAGAATACCTACTTCGATCTGGTATTGACTAGCAATGCTTGGTTCCTCATACACCTCAACATAATGGAGTTGTAGAATGCAAGAACCATACATTAGTTGAAATGGATAGATGTCTTCTGCAGGCTAAAGACTTTCCTCCTTGCTTCTCAGTCGAAGTAATGTATTTTTCCAGTTATCTTATCAATCACATCTCAACTCAAATTTTTCCTTCCATGACTCCAGTCGAATGATGGTATGGAAAGAAACTCTATGTTGGCCACCTCCACTTGTTTGGATGTGTTTCCTTGGTCCACATTCCCAATAATTGTATAAATAAACTGGATGAAAAGAGTCATTCTTGCATCATGATGGGATACTTTGAAGATTCGAAAGCCTATTGATTGTTTGATCCTATTCGATGGTATATTATTATCTGACGTAATGTTTCGGTTTGATGAGAAGTCTTATGGAGTTAAGTTGCTCAATGAATCCCCTTTATTGCTATAGGATTCTACCTTTGATGTTGTCTTGGACACTGGTTCTCCTCCTCCCCTCTTTAGTCCTTCGACTTGTCCATTGAAATTTCTTCCTTCTTCGACTCAACCATCAATCTCTAAGTTGACTAGTCTGACATCTTTCTTTTTGACTGGTCCACGGACTATAGAACCTCCAACTTCTTATCCACCTACTGAAGTGAATAAAAATTCACCAATTTCTTGTCTACCCCGATGGGATACCAAGACAATTGAAGGTGCTGATGCTGGAGATGCCTCCTGTAGAAAACAAACTCAAATTCAGAAGAAACATGCCAACGTTTCTCTCATGACTCGTGTCCGTGAAACCTCTGATCCTATTACCTACTATGATTCTGAAGGACGACCCTAATGGGAACAAGAAATGAAGATTGAAATTGATTCCTTGTCGAATAATCAAACCTAGGATGTGGTTTCCCGACCACATGCGAAGAACATTGTGAAATATTGATGGGTCTATAGGAACAAATTTACCTTTGACGATGTTTTCGAGCGACATAAATCACACCTTGTCACAAAGGTATTTTCTCAACAATAAGTCATCAAATACACTAAAGCATTTTACCCTATAGCAAAGATGAACTATGTTTGATTGATTCTTTCCCTTGCTACTTGTTTTGGATGGAATATTCATCAAATGGATGTGAAGAGTGCCTTTCTTCATGGAGACCTATCTGAAGAAATTTACATGGAACAACCACCTGGCTTCATGAAGGATTCCAATTTGGTATGTCGACTCAAGAAGTTTCTTTATGGTTTAAATAAGTCCCCCCAGGTCTCGTATGTTAAGATTGAAAGTTTCTTTCTTAGGATTGGTTTCAAATGGTGTGAATTTGATCACAACCTATATGTTCTCCACTCCAAAGGCAACACTTTGATTGTTGTTGTATATGTTGATGACTTGATAAGTACTAGCAATAATAACGTTCTCATCTTTAGATTGAAGAAACAACTTGTTGACTCCTTTGAGATGACATATCTTAGCACTCTGCATTCTTTTTGGGTCTTCAATTATTACCAATGTGTGATGGTTTTTTCATTTATCTGTCTAAATATGTAATGGATATGTTGACTCATTTAAAGATGGCTTATTTCAAGCCTTGTGCCACTCCCTTTTAGTCTGGAGTGAAGCTTACTAAAATTTATCAAACACTCATTTTTGATGCTACTGTCTATCGACAATTGGTCGAAAGTCTCATTTATATTACTCATAGTCAACCTGATATCTCCTTTGTTGTTAGTGTGGTTTCTCAGTTCATGCAGGATCCCAGATAAAGCCATTGGAAATCAATCAAATGCATTGTTCGATATCTAAAGGGTACCACTCAATTTGGTATCCAATATTGTCGTCGTTCAGATTCTCTAGTCGGCTTCACTGACTCCAACTAGGTTGGTGACGGAGATGACTAGAATTCCACTTCTAGGTATGTGTTTCACTATAGCACTGGACCTTTGGTGTGTTCATATAAGAAACAAAAGGTAGTCTCTTTGTCGACTATAGAAAAAAATTATCGTGGTTTTGTTTAAGCAGGTACTGAAACAGTTTGGATTCATCAACTTTTGGGTGAGCTTGGATTTCCTATTCAGACCTCGACTATAATCTTTTGTGATAATCAAAGTTCCATACAGGTTGTTGACAACCCTGTTGCTCATAGTAAGATGAAACATGTTGAGCTTCATGGTCACTATTTGTGGCAGTTGGTTCATGATGATGCTATTTCTCTTGAATATTGTCGCATTGAAGATAAAGTTGTTGATATCTTCACCAAATCTTTAGCTGAAGCCATATTTATCAAGATCTGCAATTTGGTTGGGATTTAGGAAGCTACAATTAGGGGGGGGTGTTTCATTGATGTAATTTCACCTCCTCAACATCCAGAGTTGTGTGCTAATGGGGGGTGTTGGAACATCAATAATTGATGGTTCATCACACATCTCCTAGGTTTAGCCAGTCGAGAGGTCGACCAACATATGGACATAGTTAGTCGGGTGATAGACCAACACACCACACTAGTCGGTTGGGTATTCAACATGCCTATCAGTCATACAGTAGCCCATAATTCGAAGATAGTCTGGTTATGGGTAGATCAACCCTACAATCAACTATGATTTGGATGGATAGTTAGTTGGATTGAGTCATGTCGATCTAACTTGAAAAATCAAATTTTGTGGAGCCAACTCTAACCGCTAATGGTTATATGTGGACAGGATCTTTCAGATTCTATGGGAGTTGGTTAGATATTGATACTTTAAAAGAAGACCCCTTGGGTCATTATAAAAGTGTGAAGTGTTAATGGATATTACATAATAAATAATGCAGATCAAGATGTGCAATATGCACTGTGATTTTATGATCACAATACTCTTTGCTTAAGTGTTGTAACAATGTCTTTAGACACCACCTATGTTCTTTGAAATTTCTTGTCCCTCTTCAATTGTCTACAATACTTTCTTCTTGTTTCTTATCCCTCTTTAGACTCRAACTCCCATTTGTTCTGGTGCCTAAATTTGTGCTYGATTTTGATAGCACATCRATAGGMAACTCCCAGTGATGCGATGTCTAGGAAATCTATTTCGGTTTGGATGTACCTATGYAGAGCCCTGTGGTATTTCATAACCAGATGTTGATCAGAGTATTTGATACCCATGTTGGTGTTCAAGGTATGGAAATTATTTGTGAACTCCGACACTGTTTGGCCCCTCTCTTTCCACAGTGTGGTCCGTCTCATGTATTGGTCATCATAGTTACCAATAGGGTAATATTGTTCCTTGATTGTATCCAAAAAAAATCCCAAGTGGGCTCGGCCCCATATAGTCTAGAATCCTATGTGGAAATTTTTTCCGAATAAGTTTCCCACTAATGTTAGACATGGGGGAGATACTTAAGGAGTGCGAAGGTGATTTTTTCCCTGTAGGAAAATATGTGAACAAAGAAATAACCTTCTAGCAGATTTAACCATTTTTCTAGGGCATCCACATCTATCTGACCTTCAAATACAGGAATATTGAAATTGAATTGTACMTTGAAAGGAGAGGTTCGTCAAAAGTGGTATTTTAATGAAGATGTTCCTACTGTTATTAGTAGGCATTGAAAGATGTTGGAAAAATTCTCCATCATTTTRTCCCTCTGTCACGAGAGAGCTTGCTCAAGCAATAGATTGATAGAATCTTCTACTCCATAAATTTTCTTTTCTTCCATCATGGAGGGTTTCTTGGGAATGCGAGAGAGATTGTCCTCAAGAGAGAGAATATTGGGACCCAACTTTCTATACTCAGACCTCATCAGGGACATGCACTGAAAAATGATTAAGAGCAACTTGCTTTGATACCATTGATACAGATTATTTTCGGCACGAAATTAGTGCGGATATATAACACAAAATATACAGAGATATTGCAAGAGAGTCAATAATATAATAGATATATATCAGATATATAACAAGAGGCACAAATATGAAGTAATACGTAATTTCTATTAATGAGTAAAATGTACAAAATTGTAGAAATACATAGTGAAAGACTCGCTAGAATGGTGACAATTTATCTCTAAAAAGAGATTTGATGGCTACTCACATTCGTAAGAAGATGATTGTTACAATAAGGATCCACATTCCTTTTTAACATAAATAAAATAAAGAACCCTAACCCTGGAAGATGAAAATCCAATAGTTTTGTGGACCCTATTTTGGTTAGTTTGGTGTATCAACTTCCCAGAGGCGTAACTTTGGCATATGATCTCTATTTCGGGCACACGATAGCTCGTTTTAAAGGTATCGATGAGGTGATTCAATTTAGGGCCTCAATAATAGGATTTGGATATCATCGAGGTTCCTTATCATGAACATGCGTCATTTAGGCCCTCAAAATGGCCACGAAAGTTTAGGAATAAAAAAATTGCTAAAAACAGTAAGTTGCCAACAAATTGTTTTGAGCCAATTTAAATAGGTGGGTGGCCACCGATATCCACCTAGATCAATCCTCCCTCATTAGGACTAAATGGTATCCATTGCATTGAGTTATCGGGGAGAGGGGAAAGTGCTTGTTGAATATGAACCTTGATGAGTTGCTTGCCTTGTTGGAGAAGTTGTGTTACTTGGTTTGTGGGAGGTTTTTGAGAACCTGATGAGATGAGTGTGTGAAAAAGGAATATTTATGATTTTATTCAATCTTATCAAACTGCTTCTAATGGATAGAAGGCACTTGGAATGAGGCTCTAGTGGTTGCAGTGTCCTTCTGTTCAAATTTTGAACAAATTGTGAAGAAGCTGAATTTTGTAGTATGAGATACTATCTTGCGGCACTGTTTAGGTTGGATAGTAGTTTGAACTACCTCTGGTATCCTATAGAGATGAACCCCTAAGGTAACAATGACACAACAGGGTCGAGACTCATAAATAACATGTCACTTCCATATATATGGCTATCCCAAAAGAACATCACATACATCTAGTGGGGTGACATCACATAATACCTCATCCTTGAAGGGATGGGTGTTGTATGGAAATTGGCACTGCTAGTTGACACCGAGATCTCATCCTTGGAGAAGCCACTCGATGTTGTATGGCTATGGGTGTGGTGTTATCAACAATCCCAATTATTTGGTGACCTCTTTTGAGATGAATTTCTTCTGGCTTCTGTTATCAACAATGAAATGAAATGGGGTCCCCTTCACTCATATATGTGAATGAAAGAGGTGCTCCCCATCTTCAGGATCTAATGGTTCTTCTGGTTGAATTGTTGTGGTCACGAAATTAGCAGTGGGGTCTACATCAATGATCTGTCTTGTCCCATTATTTTCTAAATCATATTTCAAATCGGGGTTCGACTCCTTTTCTCTGATCTCAACCACCAATGATTGTTTTGAGCGACATTCATTTGTGTTGTGCTAGTGGATTTTGTGGAAATCGCCCCACTTTCCATTTTTATTCTTCATCTTCCCATGACCCTTATTTTCCTATGGCTTGGACTTGTTTTCAGGAGAATGTTTGTTAGGGTCGTCTTTATCATACTTTGGTTGTTGCAGATTTGCAGACTTGAACTCCTGTTTGTTCTGGTGCCTAAATTTGTGCTCGGTTTTGATAGCATATCGATAGGAAGCTCCCAATCATCAGATGTCTAGGAAATCCATTTACGTTTGGATGTACCTATGCAGAGCCTTGTGGTATTTCAGAACTAGATATTGCTCAAAGTATTTGATACCCAGCTTGGGGTGCAAGGTATGGAAATTAGTTGTGAACTCCGACATTTTTTGGCTCCTCTCTTTCCACATTGTGGTCCATCTCATGTATAGTTCATCATAGTTACCAGCAGGGTAATATTGTTCCTTAACCACATCCACAAAAAAAATCCCAGTTGGGCTCGACCCCATATATTCCAAAATCCTTAGTGGAACTTTTCTTCGAGTAAGTTTCCACCAATGTTTGACATGGGGGAACTCCTTAAGGAGTGCGAATGTGATTTTTTCCCTATAGGAAAAATAGTGAACAAAGAAATAACCTTATAGCACATTTAACCATTTTTCTAGGGAATATGCATCTATCTGACCTTCAAATACAGGAATATCAAAATTTACTTGTACCTTGAAAGGAAAGGTGCTTCAAAAGATTCCTCTTAATGAAGACATGCATGTTGTTATTGGTAGGGGTTGAAATATGTGGGAAAAATTCTCCATCATTTCATCCCTCTGTCATGAGAGAGCTTGCTCAAGCAATAGATTGATAGAATCTTTTGCTCCATCATTTTACTTTTCTTTTTCCATGGGGGGTTTCTTGGGCATGCAAGAGTGACTTTTCTCAAGAGAGAGAAGCTCGAGACCCAACTTTATATACTCGGACCTCATCGGGGACATGCACTGAAAAACGATCAAGAGCAGTATGCTATGATACCATTGATCCAGATTATTTTTGGCAAGAAATTAGAGCGGAGATATAACACATAAATATACAAATATATTACAAGAGAGACAATAATATAACAGAGATATATTAGATATATAACAAGAGGCATAGATATACAATAATACATAATTTCTATTAATGAGTAAAATGTACAAAACCGTATAAATACAGAGTTAAAGACTCGCTAGAAAGGTGGCAACTTATCTCTGAGAAGAGATGTGATGGATACTCACATTCGAAAGAATATTATTGTTACAATGAGGCTCCAAATTCCTTTTTAACATAAATAAAATCCAAAACCCTAACCCCAGACAATGAAAATCCAATAGTTTTATGGACCCCATTTTGGGTACTTTGGTGTATAAACTTCTCAAGGGCACAACTTTGGCATATAATCTTTGTTTGGGGCACACAATATCTCACTGGAAAAGGTATCAATGAGGAGATTCAATTTAGGGGCTCAATCATACCCTTTTTCTATCATTGAGTGTAACAACCCTAGTAGAATATATGTTTAGGGAATTATTAAGTAAAATTTATTAGGTAATTAATTTTGCTAACATATTATTAATTAAACAAAGATTGGTATAATGATACTAATTAAATATTTATTAATTAATTAATGGTTACAATTTGATTAATTAATTGATTAATTAATTACATGTTACATTCATTGACATGGTATTAAATTAATAGGGTTAATAAATTATAAGTTTAATTTGTTAAAGACTTACATACACAGAAAGGGATAAGACATTGAACATGAAGGGATAAGATATTAATTATAAAGGGATAAGATATTAATTATAAGGGATAAGGTAATAAATGTGTAGGTAAGGAAGTAAATGAGGAAAGGGCGGTGAATGAGGATATGAGGGGAGGAGGTTTACGATGGAGGCATTACGATTCTATAGGAATTTTTGGGAGGTTTCTCTTGGATTGCACAGAGGAGAGTTTGAGTTCTGTATTCGGATTGGATCAGTACAGGCACCGGTTTGCTGGAGGTTTTGGGCACGGGGGCCAGGATATCCATATGATATCATGGAGCTAGGAAGTTGTCCTAGTTGGCAGGGTCGAACAAGGTTTGGGCAGTGTTGACACAGTTCAGCAATGAACAACAAGACAAGTGGAGGGTTAGCATTAGACCAGGGTATGTTAATTTATGTATTTGTTTTATGAAATTTAAGGAATACGATGTGTTATGAGGCTATCCGTAAGCTATTATGTTTAGCTCAATAATTTATATGTTCTGGTGATTAATTTATTTGTGCAATTGAAATGATTTATATCAAATTTTTATTTACAAGTCACTACACATGGTATCAGAGCGCCTCGTTCACAATCTGGAGCCTTAAGGGCCAAGTTCCCAGCTCCAACTCCAGCTCCGCCTAACCTACAAACCAAATACAGAAATTTTAACATAAATATAAAAATAAATGAAATACATATAGAAAATGTAAAAATTTTAACACAAGTTCCCTCTCTTTAATTTATGACTAGAAATACAAACATGTACATGATATCATACCTGCCTATCCACATCTTTTGCAATGTAAATCAGAAAACTTTCATTTTGGATGTCCAATTGTTTGTATTTACATTGATGTACATAAATGAATGTATATTTTCCTATATAATTTTTTATATTTTATGTATTTTTTTTAATTTTCTGAATCAACTCCAAGTTGAAGGGAATGCTAAGTCCAAGTCTGACAATTTTGATCATAAGGAAGAAATGAAAAACAAAAATCTCAATATAACTTCCTCAATTGCATAGCATGTTGAGGCAAGGAAAGGAA
>WSFP011407014.1:0-25206 GCA_009831015.1 Picea engelmannii
TTGCTGATTTTCTTTTCTAACATGCTTCCAAATAACTTTGCAAACAAGGGGTTTATCATTATGGTTCTATAATTGGAGGGATTATTGACGTCACCACTCTTGAAAAGAGGTATTGCCATACTAGTTGTCCAATCTGTGGGGAGCCCTTGCTGTATGATGTTGTTGAAAATTTTTGTGATGTGAGGTGAAAGAATTTTTAAGCCCCACTTTAGATACTCTACTTGGAGTTCATCTAAGTCTTTTGCTTATCATGTTCAAAGAAAATTTATGAGAAGAAACCCAAAGCAAGTAATGTTTTCGACTAGTGACCAATTTGCAGAAGTGGTAAGTGCTTAAAACCCACTTCATATTTTTTGAATAAAAAAAAATTATTGTATTAGAAGATGCATAATTTCAGCTAGGAATAAGAGAATTCCTCAAGAATCTTCTGAAGATGAAAACCCGAGTTTTAAATATGTACTATCCGATGTATGTTTTACTCAGATAAACCCCAAGTGTTCGAATCATATTAATGATCTTATTATCTACAAGCTTGTAGAGAATTCAAAGAATTTATGGATTTGAAAGAGTGGTTTGTTTCATACCCTTACCCCACGGGTTTTCAGTTATCCTGATCTTTTCCAGACTTATGCCAAGTTATATAATGTTGAAACATGTTGTATTATTTCATCAGATGGAAAAATAAACATTTATTCTGTGTCTTCGGAAGCTATGGCCTAGATGTTAAACTTACCCCTCGCCAATTTACCTATATTAGAGTTAGACCTTCTTAAAAAGGTTGAAGGTTGGTCGTCTTAAGAAAGAAATTCCATAATCCCGAAGTTTGTTATTGATCCTTTGTTTACCTTTGAGAAATTTTTGGTCATGTATGGAATTTGTTCTCCAAATGCAAGGTTGATGGTTTCAATCATAACTTCTATTTTAGGGTATGTTGATGACTCTGAGATTGATGAAGTTACTCTGGCTATTATGAACAAGGTTTAAATATTGAAAATGCATATGAGTTCGATTTTGTGGGATTTATAGCTAATTCCATTCATTTTCAGTTATCATCTTTCTAAAAATTAAATTCTTTTCGATATTAGTCATATCTCTTCTTTTTAATTTTGTTTTCTTAGTTCAATTTTAACGAAAACAAAGGTATTGAGTTAATAAAGAAGGATGATTATGGGAAAGAACTTCATGTTAGAGAGTAGACTTCTCTCTTGACCTTTGTAGAAACTAAGGGAGAGTTCCTCTAATTTTATAATGTGTTTTTATTCAATACATACACCCTCCTTATGGAACATGAGCCTCCTAGGATGTATGTAGTCTATCAACAAAAGTTACATCTACATCTTGCCTTTAAAGTATGGGATTGGTTCTTATTTAAAATATATATTGTGGTTATAATATATGGTTGTGAGATAGAACCTTACCAATTACCTATTTATAATTCTCCTCGTCTTTTTGCTTTGGAATATTGTAGACAAAGATTAACATCTGATCAGTTACATTTCATTTTGAAAAGTAAAAGAGCTTCTTTTAGTATTCCTGCTAAGTTTTATTCCTTGATTATTAGAAACAGAACATGTATTGATTTTGTAAATAAATTGTTTTTTCCCTTTAATCTAAGAGATGTATTTTGGAAATTTGATCCATACCATGTCATATCGGAACAATGTAAAAATGTAGGATTTCCATCATATCAACATCACTCAAATATTTCTATTGAAATGATTACTAATAAATATATCTGGCAAGAGGTACACCATGTGTTGATTATGCATAATTATACTAAAAAGGAAAAGATGGAAGATAAATTACAGTCCAATGTTGTAGTGACATCTAGTGTGGATAATGAAAAAACTAATTCAAAATGCATGATCACTGGTGTGAAACAATCATCAAACACCAACGAAAAAATCATTGATACTTCATCCAAGCCTACAACTGAATTAGAAGAAGATCATGTAGAACAATGGGATATTAAAATAATAAAGTTATCAGAAACCACAACAAATGAAACTGAAGATATTCAAGAAGATATTTCAAAACAAGTTGATTCTCTGCTTGGAGAATTGAAACAAAGAAAATCAGAAGGACCTCTGGTTATAGTCTCCTCAGATCTATATTCTAAAAATAATAAGAGTTTATTATCTGAGAACCAAGATTCATCATATATGAAGAAATCCTTTGCTAAATCCTTAATCAATAAGGATAGTGCTCCAGTCAGCTCTCAGGAACTCTCAGGCCCCAAATTTTTTACTTCTACAAATATAAAAAATAACCTATTTAATTTGTTGGTTGTGAAACCAAAATCAAGTAAGGGATCAAATTTGATAGAGTATAAGACTACTTTCGTTGGGGTTGATCCTAGTCAAATCAATGATGTTTATTTAGTTGAATGGCATAGACAAACAAGTGATATTGCTGCTTGAAGGTTAATTCAGTCAACTGTGAATGTGAGAAAGTTGTAGACTGTAGTAACTAAATTATATCAGTATCTCAGTAACGAAAAGATCATTAACAAAATCATGGAATTGGAGAATCAAATTGCATCAATTATCGATGCTAAGAAAACAACTACAAATTATAAACAAATTATTTATGAGAAGGAAAAATAAATAAATAATCTAAAGGCTATGTTGAAAATTCTTCATTTTCAATTTACTGAATCTAAATAATTGATTGAAGCTTATCAAGCAAGAGATAGATCACAAACATAGAATTTTTCTCTTAAAGAGAACATTCCTACTCTGACTAAAAAAATTGTTGGATTAAAAGTAGACAAAGATAAACTTCACGAGGAATATGTAAGTGAAATCAATAAGATTCATTCAGGGAATCGAGCTCATGATCCCTTAGCAGAATCAATGCTACATATCATGGATTCAGTTATAGTTTTAGATCATTAGGAGATCAATCAACAAAAGGAAATATATATAATGGATCTTGAAGAACAAGTTGAAAAAAAAATTCACAGTATTAATACTTTGTTTGAAGAAAAGGAAAATCTAAATAAATTGCTAGAGGATACATTAGAGAAAACATTTGGAACACAACACTTCGTTGAAACTAGGAAAATACATTGGGATCGGATCATCCATGTAATGGATCAATTCATATTTCATCTTAAACTACACATTGTGAGACAATTGTCATAAATAATGCTTGGCTAGATATCAACAATCGTTTGCCTGATATTGAAAAAATGCCACAAGCAAAGAAAATTATTGAATTTATGAATTCCCTCTTGGACCAAGATTTGAGAGCATATGGAGTTAGAGATATATTTGAAGCAGTGGTAAATGTTTCAAATGTTATATAAAAGGGAGAATTGCTAAAATCCCTTGTCAAGAAAATTGAGAAAGTTCACCCATCAATTATCAAATTTAAAAGGAAATTCAGGAAAAACATAAAATTTGGTTTACCATCTCCTTGGGAAAATGTTCCTTGGTTACATTAAAAGTACACTTATACATAGATGTTAATTGTATATCAAGATGATATGCAATTTTTATGGATGAAAATGCATTTTTCTCAGGAAAAACTATTGTGAACTCATTAAGAAAATGTTTTACTATTCTATCAATGCTCATTGATTTTTTAAAGAGTTAGCCTCCCAGTCCTTATTCGATGACAACAGAGCTTGATATATTATATAAAAATATGCTCAGAAAACCATTCCTAACAAGTTCATAATGGAATCATATGCTTAGATTTAAATGTGTTCCCATGCAGCTTTAACATTAAATGGTTACACAAACTGAAAAAGGCAATGAAGCAATAATTAAATCATCACCAAATCCCATAGAAGAAAGAAATCAAAGTCAAAGTCAAAGAGAAGTGGCCCAAAAGGGAGAAAAGATTAAGAATTGACCATTGGCAATCCTCTTCCTATCAAGAAAAGTCATGGAAATCCTCCTCCTATCAAGAAAAGTCAAGTTGGTCACAAGATGAAGAACAAGAAGTAGTTATTAAATTAGTTAGTTTTAGGTTAAAGTTAGTTATTTGGAAATTATCTAAAATACTTATAAAAGCATCTTTTGAAGACATTGAGAAGGTTGACATTTTCTAGAACGACATACACTGCTTTCCAAGAACTCACTTTGGCGAGATTATCTGTTTTTTTTATATCTTGATAGCATATTATTAATGGTTTTGAAAGAAAAATCAATATTGATTCATGTTGGCATTTGTTGTGTTATGTTTTTTATTTTACTGTTGTTAATGTTTAGGTTTTGTTCATTTGTCTATCTACTTATTACAGTATGAGTTAGTTTCATAGGTTTGACATGATCTATCTTTGATGCTAATTCATTATCTAAGCTGATGATTTTCTGGTTTAACATACATGGTTAATATGATATTATTAGTTTTTGAATATTTCAGTGAATAACATATGTTTGGGCCTCATTTCCAGGGATAGAAATTTAGGCTATCAGAAGAAATTCAGGCTATCTTGAAATCTCTTTATTAGATTCTTGAATTTTTTTCTAGTGTTATTCATGACACAACCTAACCCTGTACAACCTCATATTTTATTTTGTTTTGATGATCAAATAAGTATATTGAATCAGTGGTACAAGTTAACAATACAAATTGTAAGAAATCAAGTAGAATTGGAATGGTCTTGGACATTATTTCTCAACAAGACACCTTGTCTCAACGTAATTCACAAGTTCAACAAGAATGAGAATGGCGAATCTAGTGAGTATATTATTTTATTTTCTATAAATATTGAGTGAGTCATACCTATAAATATTTCAATAAATTCACTATTAGTCTTTATTTACTTTTCTAGGAAATGACATTGTGATGTTTGCTTCAAAGGTGAATGAAGCAAATAATTTGTGTTTGCTGAATTAAAATAAAATATTTAACTTTTATAGTTTTCACCTAATCACTGAGTAAATCTAGAGAATAACTCTAGAAATATGTGTTTTCATCAAAGAACACCTTATATTGATGCTCTGTCTAATCTTGAGAAATTGGTTTCTAAGGCTAATAGGCAAAGAAAAGTAGGATCTTCATCATTAGGTACTCCTAAAGTTGAAGATACTATTATTCTTGTGGTTGAATATGTTGAAAATCAATTTGAATACAAAACACCTCATAGGAGAAAATTTGGTTCTCCTTTTAAAAATAATATCCCCTTAGTATATATTTCAAATACATTTTTTACATGGACTCCAATTGGTATGGTTTCTGTTATTCTTAGTCTAGTTTCTCTAAAACATTCTCCAAAAACTGAGAAGAAATCAGAGCCTTTTATAAAGGTAAATATGCCACCTCAAGTTTAACAATGGGTTAATGATTGTTATTGACCCTTGGTTCTTCCTCAACATTTACATGATTTACCTGAAAAATACTTAAAGGAATTACCAAAGTATAATGGTCGAAATTCTATTACTGTAGAATATCTTATAGTTTCCTTCAATATTGTACTGACAATCTTTGTGTTTTAGAAGAATATGTGTATGTTATATTGTTTGTGCAAAGTCTTGAAGGGGATGCATGAAAGTGGTTTCAAAACCTACCAACAAATAGTATTACTAGTTGGGACGGACTAGAGAGAACTTTCTTAAATATGTGGGGAGAGAAACATGACCACCAGTACTACCTCACAAAGTTTGCAACTCTCAAAAGAAAAATGATGAATTTGTTGTTGATTTTACTAAAATATTTAATAAACTTTATAGCAGGATCCGTGAAGATATCAGACCTATTATTGTTGCTACTAAGGTTACCTACTCTTCTGCTTTCAACTCAAAGTTCTCCTTATTATTAAGAACGTAGAGCAACTAGATTAACTTCTATGCAGACAAATGTAATAGATTTGGAAGGAAACCTTCTTGTTGCAGGTAAGAATAAATATAAGCTTAGAGGTACTCGAAATAAGAAAAATACATAAGATAGTGTAGTTGAGGCATCATCTTCAAGCAATAAACAATATTAGAAGATTGATGAAATTACTAAAATAGTTAAGCCATTGGCTAGTAAGATGGCCAAGCTTGAGGTTGCAAATAAAGTAACCTCCTCAGCTTCCCCGAATAATCCACAAAGAAATCTATTTTAAAATTTGGGCTTATTAAGGTAAAATCCTTCCTTTCAACAAAGAAGTATAGTACTTTTCGGTAAACCGTTCAATTCTCAAATACTAAACAAAGAAAATAGGGTTGAAGAACCTCCTCCTTAACCTCCATTAAGAGACAATAATAACGTGGTTGAATATTTTGAAAATGAATTACATGAATAGGAATAATTTGAACAATCATGTGAAATACCCGAGATAAATTGGTTGGGTGATGGGGAATTTTACACTCATTTAACTAAACAAGACAACCAAAATTCCATGACTGGTTTTATGTAAAATATTAGTATGACAAAGACGGAAATGGAAAACATGTGGGATGAGCAATATCGATATTTTGTTGAAACGGTTAGCTGAGTTACATGATAATTATGATTTGAGGCCAAGATCAAGTCCTACTCAACTTCAAAATCAGAAGGTAATCAATAAAGTACCAAACCAACATAAAGAAACAGTGAAGCTGCATACTACTGAATTACCAAATAAAGAAACACCTGTTAAAAATACCAGTTCTTTCAATATGAATAATGCGCTTAACAAGGTACGTATTCATGTTCCTTTAAATGAAATTATTAAGATACCTTATTTTAAAGAGGAGGTGAATAAATTTATTGGTATTTCTTTTGATTTAATATCGAGAAATGATACTATTAATTTACAATAGGAAGCACCTAAGTTTTATGTAGGTCCTTATCTCGAGAAGGAAGAAAGTAATATAGCTCTTTTTTATGTTACTTTAATAGTTCTTGATCAATTATTGCATAATTGCATGTTAGACTTGGGAGCTTCTCATAATTTAATGCCCAGGATCATTATGGAGAATTTAGGTCTTGATGTCACAAAGCCTTATAAGAATTTATATACTTTTGATTCAAAGAATTTTTAATGTTTAGTATTAATAAAAGATTTTGTGGTCGATCTTGCTTAAGTTCCTAACAAAAGTATAATGATGGATATTATTGTTGTTGACGTTCCACCCGATTTTGGGATGCCCTTATCTAGATCATGGGGTGTGAAATTAGGAGGAACTTTACAATTAGATTTATCATATGAAACTATACCAGTCTTTGGAAGGAAAACTTGTAGATTGTAAAGAGAAGCTCGTTTCACATATATTATAAGTGATGTTAATAAATCACAAAATCATTCAGTGTATGTTGTTAACACTCCGTAATTTCTCAGGCTGGAGGAGAAATGGACAGAGGTAACCACAAAACCACTTGGAGTCAAGGACGTAGCCTTCCAAGACTCAGAGAGGGATCTCTTTGTATGTTTTAACTTTATTTGGATTGGATATTAGGCTAGTTATGAAAGTGCAGGGTTGGTTTATTTTAAATGTTTGGTTGGAACAACAAGGGAAGGCCATTGAGCCATGGGGTCAAAGAGGCCAAAGTGGTCAATTAAGGCAGGTTCCATGTGAAAACTAACAGGGCAGGATAGGCACCTCTATTGGATTCTTGAGATTATTCTTGAGATAGGAAGTGAGGAAAGAGGATTGTAGAAAAACAATTAAGAATTATGAAACTAACCCTTTGGTAGAAAACATAGAAATTATCCAAAAGACAAAAACAGAGTGTACTTTTAAAAAAAAATTGTTCTTAATCTTCTCTTGAATAATTCAGAAAGAAAATAATATGCAACAGGGAAAACATCTTACAAAAGAAACACTTCACCAAAGAATATGCCACAGGAATCCTAAAAGATGATCTTGTATTATCGTTAATGGTCACCTGAGATCAATGAGAAACTGTACAACAAAATACCCCCTGTGGGGCCTGAATCAAATGATCCACAATCAACCCACAATACTTCAAATTCAGAAGTATTTATACAATTTATTTTCAAATATTTGGTCATCAATGACCATGATATTACTCCAGAAAAATATAAACTGACAATATCTTTGGCCACAAGAATATAGATCTGTCTTGGATATGCTGATTCTCTGTTGATAGGTGTCTCATATCATCTGACATCTGGAGTGATGATGAAACTTTGCCCATGAACTTTGCCACCTGTAAGTTCACTGCTTCCCGAAATTATGAAAAAATAGGGTCAACGGAAGTGTCATTTTATCCCACTATGAGATGTATGTGTAAACACGAGGGGATATTTTTGTATATGAGCCTGTTATGAACAAAAAAATCCTTCCATTTTTCCAAATTCATCTCCATCTCTCTGAAACAGCTGCCGCAAAATCACGACCAAAACCGAAAAAAATGGAGGCCTAAAAAATAGGGCTCGAAGATGGCTTTGATTCCCCCAAATGCTAACACCTGTGTAAATTATGGGAGATTTTATTGTTCTTCAGCCAATTATTAACAAAAACCTGTCTCGGATTTTAAAAATTCATCCCCATTTGGCTGTAATCACTCTCGGAAACAGACTGGTAAAACTGGCGAAAAAAAACGGTTTTAATTTTTTGGGAGGACGGTTTTGGAGGAGTAAAGTGATATATCAGACCCCCCTGAGGTGGTAAATGGTATTGGGAGGGAGAGTCCGAGTTCACCATATGGTGACACCCATCCTCAAGTAAACCACTTACTCGGACCCCCTTGTGGTTGAGTGACATAAGGGGGTCTGAGTTACATGGAAAAAATCGTGGGTAAAAAACTTTGGATAGTTTAGTTTTTTATATTATTTGTTTTTTTTATTTTTATTTTTTATTTTTTTTTTTCGTTTTGTTCTTTAATTTTGTTTTTCTTTTTAATATATGTATTATTTTTTACTTTATTTACTTTTTAATAAATGTTTATATTATTGTTTTATTTTTTTAATTTGTTTTTAATTTATATGTTTTATATTTTATTTTGTTATTTAGCTTATTATGTGTATTATTTTATTTTATTATTATACTAACCTAACTACACTTACTTTAATTACTAACATTATTAACCTATTTACTAACTTAAACAAACTAACTTAATTACTAATTATTAATAATTAATTAAGTAATTAAATTATTTATTTATTATTAATTATCTTATTAAAATAATCTAATTAATATTTTTTATCCTATGTTTGTTTATGCAGGGATGAATGGTGGGCGATATGTAGCCAATGGGGTAAATGGACAAGGGAGTGAGTAGCGCAGAGGTGGATGAAGGATGCAACAGGGTGATGAAGGATCGAGAAAAATGGATGGAGGGGGAATGAATTAACTGAGCCCAACAAGTTAGATGTCTTCATCATGGGAACAACGCTAAATAAGCAGCTAATGAATCAAGTTACCTATGATTATAGAACCCCAACATATGCAGAAAATGATGAGCTCGAAAATTGTCTTGTCATTCACAGAGGAAGGTAATAAGGAGAGTCTGATCTGTAAAGCCATGAATAAAATATAAGTTGTTTCAAACTTCATTTGGAAGATGTACTTTGATGGTTCTTCCAAAGAAGGATCAAGGGCCAATGTTCTTTCATTTCTCCTTCTAAAGATTATTTTTCTTTTTCTTATAAATTAAATATGAAACTAGTAATAATGTTCTTGAATATGAAGCTTTAGTTCTCTTCCTTGAAAAAGCAAGAAAGATGAATATTGACAAGCTTCCCATCTTTGGATATTTAGAACTTGTCATAAATCAAGTCAAAGCTTGGTATCGAACTAAGAATCCACACTTAAGAGCATGCAAAAATCAAGTCTGGGATCTTGAAGAAAACTTTCTATCAATTATTAATTTTACAACCATCCCAAGAGAAAGGAATGAGATTGCAGATTCATTAGGAATGGTTGTAGCAACATTTAAACCACCAGATAATACTCATTGAAAATTTGAAATCGAAGTTATGTATAGGCCATCCATTCAGGATAATATTAATCATTGGAATATTTTCAAAGACAATCAATAGACAAAAATATTTATAGAAATGGTCGGAGAGTTTTCTTCCACCAATATTGACGAAGATGAGAAGGAAGATGAAGAAGAAATTGATACCCTTAAAAAAATTGTAGGACAGATTGTAAATCACAAGATTGTGCAACTTAAAAATAATTACATTCCTAGAGGATTAAATCCTCTAGAAAATTTGTTTGATCAAAAGGATGTTTCTATTAAATCCATGTTAAAACCTTCGGTCGAGGAAGTTCAAGACGTGAATCTTGGAACTGATGAAAAGCCCAAGATTATTAAATTATATAAAGCATTATCACCATAGAAAAAACAAAAATATATTAATCTTTGTAAAGATTACATAAATGTATTTGCTTGGAGTTATTAAGACTTGAAAACTTATGATACTTCAGTCATTCAACATAGGATACCTCTTAAGGAAGGAACAAAACCTTTCAAACATAAGCTTAGACATGTAAAATCCTTTATTGTTACCTGTAATCGAAAAAGTGGCGAAGAAATTGTTGGGTGCTAAAATTATTGTTCCACTTAGATATTCTGAATGGGTCGCTAACTTAGTTCTTGTTTGGAAAAGAGTGGAGAAATATGTCTCTATGTAGATTTTTGAAATCTTAACTGAATTTCATTAAAATATAATTACCCTCTACCTAAAATGGATCATATACTAAAAAGGTTAGTAGACACACATAGAATTTCAATGATGGATGGATTTTCTAGATACAATCAGAGTGTTGTTCATAAGGATGACATGGATACGATAACTTTCATCACACCTTGAAGCACTTTTATGTATGAAAAAATGCCTTTCGGATTGATAAATGGTGGTGCTACTTTCCAAAGAGAAATGGATATTTATTTCACTAATGTTAAGGATGAGTTTATTGTTATTTATCTTGATGATATGACTTTTTTTTTTTTCTAAATCAGGTCAATTTTTCCAAGAGAATTTGAAACACTACTTTCAGAAATGTAGAAAATATGGTTTGTCTCTTAATCCCAAAAATATTATTTTTCTATGATTGAAGGTAAGTTTCTTGGATGTATTGTTACTCAAGATGGTATTATACTATATCCTGAAAGAGTAGAAGCTATATATATTATTTCTTTACCTAGACATAAAAAGGAAGTTCATGCATTATTTCTTCTTGGCCATATAATAACTAAAAAATATAATGTCAAGTACTTGTTTTTATAGTGGTACGGTATGCCCATAATGCATAAAGTAGGTAAAGTATGATACTGGAGAGGTTTATCATTTATAATATTCTTAAGGATTTTGACCATATTTTTATTTGTTGACTCAGCTTGCCCATTCCATTGCAGATAATATGTAGCTGAATTGAAGTGATTCACCCCAAATTTGTTGAGAAATTGGGTCAATTTTCCAGATATAAGTGTTGGCCCATTGTCAAAGATAATTTCAATTGGAAGATCAAAACGAGAAAATATATTAGATTCTAAAAAGGAGATTACATGTTCATCTTGTGCATGTTGATGGACCCAGGAATAGCATGAATGATTTACTATACCCTTGGTCTCCTACTTTACTTGTCAACCCAGGGTTTGTACAAACTTAAGAGGCGCTATGCACTATATGTGTAGTATGCAATTGTTGTATAAATTGTTTGAAAAATATCAAAGGCTATGTATGTGCAGGAAATCAAATGATAGGAAGCAGTTCTAAATTAATTGCTTGAAGGAAACACGACAAATTGAAAGTGAAACTAATCTAAAGTGTATGAAAACAAAAATATTCTACTGCATCAAATATCACTAAGTCAAGAAAGTTAAACTAAAGAAAAAGATGAATCTAATATGAAATTATGATAGATAACTGTGATAAAAGTAAAAGTTGTAAATTATGACAGAAAAATTGTAATGGAAATGAAATTACACTAATTCAAAAGAAAAAACATCTAATCCTTTGATCATTATCAATAAAAATGCGATTTTATTGTTGTTGATGCTTTCAAGAAAATTAAGACTAAGATAAGTCAAAATCTTAAGCTAAAAAAAACATACAAGATATTTCTATAGGAACTATGCATTTCTACAAGATTTGCATAGTTTCTACATGATTCTCCTACATGAGGCAAAATGAAGTCTAAAAAAGGTAGTGCAAGACTTTAAAAGCTTTGAAAAAGATATACTATAAAATAAATGAAGTGAATATATGGTTCTTAGCCTTGGAATGGACTTAGGGGTTCTTCAGAAGGTTATTGAACATTTCTATAAGATGTTGCTACAACTGGCTAGTTACATAAAATCTTTAACAAAAATGGAAATTTATCATGCAAAGCTAAATCTAGCTTTAATAGAGAATGAAACACTATCTAAGAAACAATTACTTTGCATGAAAGCTACATAAATAATAAAAAGGTTCCTTGAGCCCTCTTGGATGGGCCTACCCAAGAAGCACAAGGAACCTAGAAAGAACTCTTAATAGACTGAAGGAAAAACAATTTTATTCATAAATATCAACAGTACATCAGTGACATCAAAGCTCTTAGTCTTCAACAGAATTTCTAACAGAACAATTCCATACAATGCTTCTCCAGAAATTTATTATCTTTCCTCTCCTAGACTAGAGGCCTATATATAACTAGCAAGTTCAACCTTGTTTCCTAAATCAAGGAGAGTGATGAATAAATGAGGGATTGCATCCCTTTAAATCGGTATTATTGAATTGTTGTTGATCAGAAGTGGTCATAAATGCACAAGGATCACTCTTGGGGGTAGGTGTAGACAATTTCCCTTGATATTTGGATGACAACCCATTCAAGGAGACAAAATTCGTTGTTTCTAGGAGGTTGGCACCCTTGAATCCTGTAGTTCGATCTAGTTGGTAGAACATGTATTTTTCCAAAAACATTAGTGCAAAAAGGTATATTAGACACAAAAATACACCTTAATAATACATTCATTAAACAACATACAAAAATACTCATGAATAACTATTACATATTGTGAAAATCAAACTTTAAGTCATTTTGTGGTCGAAAAATATGTCAAAGATGAGCCTTTATAATATACAATAATAGGGCTCATCATCACCCCCTAGCTAAAATCTTGCACACCCTTTGTGGAACCAAAAAACTATCTTTCTAATTTCACTGTTGTTGTTGTTTTTTTGTACTGTGTTGTCTGTCATCATGTCGTTGCTCAACATAGTGTAGATGTTTGTTACCCTGTTGTTCTTATTGTTGTCTGTTGAATTCTTCTCTCATATCCCAAGCTATGTACTTGGTGAAATATTGTTGATCATGGTATCCTTTATCTTTCACAATGTTGGTCCAATCTACTTCTTCCTTTCTTGGTTGGGGGTCAACCATAAGAGATACAGGGAGAAGGAGTGGAGGGATAATCATTATCCCAATCCAATTAGTTCACATCCTCCTTTGAGTTTCTTTATAGCATGGGGTTCTGAGGAGGGAAAGTTGTAATGTGTTTGGAGAGTGAGGCTCTATGATTCTCATTACAGGAGGTAAGGAATGTCATCTTCTGTTGAAAGCCTTAGTTGCTACTTCTCCCAACAATCTCAGTGTGTCATCAATGTGGGCTATGGCCTCCCTTTGTTTGGTTTTCCACCCTGAAGTTATTTGGTTATCTAAGGAGAGGCTATGGTGACTATTTATAACATCCTTAGGCCTAGCAACCTATGCTCTAATCCAAAGGGGTGATTGATTCTCTTTTTATTTGTACTTTTTGAATTCATCTTCCCTCATTTCTTCATGTCTTAACCAAGAAGAAAATGCCATCAATTTCACATCCCCTACATAGGGATTGGGATTCCAGTTGTAAGGGTGTGGTAAGACAAGGTTATGAAGGTAGAACTGACAAAGTTGGGCTTTCTCTTCTATGTTACAACCCTGGTATGCATATAGTAAATTTTTGGGTGTATCCAGGTTGAATTTTGTAAATGTGTTGACCTACACAGAATATATCTAGCTAAACAATGATACACACATTTGCAGAGAGAATTGGAAAAAGAAGAAGAAGAAGAGAAAGAATTCTCATTAACTGTTGTGAATAATGAATAATTTACACATGATATACTCTATATAACTCAATGAGTTCGAATTGAGGTGAACCAAGTCACCATAGTGGTGGTCTAGAGTGACCTGGACACACACCAACAGTTACAGGAGTGAACTGCCACCTATTCTAGTCTCTCAATTAGTTACAGGAGTGAACTGCCACCTAGTTGAGTTAACTAGTCAACTAGTCTTTAGTTAACTGACTGAACAGAAAGTAGTGAGGATTTAACACAAGGAATCAAGGCTAATGCGCCACTCTGGTGATGATACCAAGGCAAGGTCGAATTAACATGGTGATGATATCAATGTTGCATGGTGATGATCCCAATGCAACATATAAACTCAACTCAACTAGTCAAACTGAAGTGTGAACTGAAAGAGAATATTCTCCAGGTGGAATATTCTCTCCTAAAATATAGGAGACTGGATAATGACTAATTATGACTAATAAAAAAATAAAAACCTTAGGAAAAATAAATCCTAGGTGTGTGTGAAGTAACTCCAACACCACCCCTGAACATCAATATGGTGAAAATAAAGATTGGGTCCCGACAACGAGGCCATGTTAAGTACCCAAGTACAAAAGATACACTAAAAATAAAGTGAGGAAAGAGGGAAAACCTCATGGGAACCCCCCCCCCCCTCAAGGTACAATGTATGTAAAAAGAACTACAGTTGTTAGGCAACTGTGTCCTTCACTCCAAGACAACCTCGCAAAGAATGAAATTTCTACTCAGTGAAGGTCTTGGTGAAAATGTCTGTCGTCTGTTCTGTTGAAGGAAAAAATTGTAAGTCGATGATCCCCTTGTGTACTAAGTCCCAGATGTAGTGCATGTGGATCTCTATGTGCTTCATCCGCTACCTCTGAATTGGATCTCTGCAGAACTTCAGAGTGATCTGGTTGTCACACCAGATGACGATCAGCCGATGAAAATGAATGCCCAACTCAGTGAGAAAATGTTGTAGCCACATAGCCTGAATGGTTATGTTAACTACCCCTCTATACTCTGCCTCGGCTAAAGATAGAGAAATGGCATCTTGCTTCTTGCTCGACCAACAAATAGGCCCGAAACCAAGACTGAGTGAGTAATCATATGTGGACTTGCGATCAATGCTATCGCCAGCCCAATCAAAATCAGTAAAACCAATGAGATCTAATGTAAAGTCTATTGCATAATGAATCCCAAAGGTGATGGTGCCCTGTACGTATCGAAGGATACACTTTTCATCTTTCTAATGTAGCTCATGCGGATCTTGCATGAACCTGGAAACTACGCCAACTGCATATGAGAGGTCTGGTCTAGAGTGTGTGAGATACAACAAGCTCCCCACTAGCTGTCTGTACAGTGTGTTATCAACCAATGTAATCTCCCCGCCATCCTCAAGTTTGACTCCTGATAGGAAATGAGTCGGAGCAGACTTGTAGTCTGTCATGTGAAATCTCTCAAGGAGATCTCGTGCATACTTGGTTTGAGACAGTTTGATGCTTGATGCATCCTGATTGATCTCAAGTCCAAGGAAGAAGTGTAGCAAACCCATGTCCGTCATCAAAAACATTTCATGAAGAATCCTCTTGACTGCAACAATCCCTAAAGTCGAGCAACTGATGATCAACAAATCATCGACATACAGAACTAAAAGTAGAAGTGAATTAGTCATCCTGAGCATGTATACATTCGGGTCTGATTTACAACATACAAAGTTCCGTGACAACAGGTAGGAGTCCATCTTGGCATACCATGCCCTCGGAGCCTTCTTGAGGCCATAAAGTGACTTCTTCAGTCGACAGACCAAAGATGAGTCTTGCATAAATCCCTGGGGATGCTCCATGTAGATCTCCTCAGAGAGATCACCATGAAGAAATGCATTCTTCACCTCCATCTGATGGATTTCCCATCCCTTGGCTGCTGCAATGGCAAGTGCCAATCGTATAGAATCCATCTTCGCTATTGGAGTGAAGGTCTCATCATAGTCAATACCATGAACCTGCTGAAAGCCTTTGGCAACAAGCCTAGCTTTGTATCTGCTAATCTGTCCATCCACCGCGCTCTTGGTCCTGTAGACCCATATGCATCTGACAAGTTTCCTCCCAGAATGAAGGGGAACCAGATCCCAAGTCTGGTTCTCGAGGAGAGAGTTGTACTCCTCCTGCATGGCGGATTCCCAAAAGGGATTTCCATCAGCCTCGCCATAAGAATTTGGATCTGAAGACTGAACCAAGAAAAGATGCCTGGAAGGCAATGGTTTAGTGGCAGTGAGTGCAATAGGAGGCTCCTTGAAATTAGATCAAGTCCTCCTAGTATCGGTTGGATCACCAACGAGATCCCCTACATCCTAAAGAGTTGTTTGTGCCCACTTGGGCCTTTGCTCTGGCTCTACGACTGCATATGGATGCTCTAACTATGCATCTAACTGTACTAACTCTGAATCTGAATCATCTGATTCCTTTGAATCAAAACTCTCGTTTGAAGAAGAGTCAGCATGTGCATTCTCATCATCTCGGACAGGTGGAAGAGTGAAGGTGTCTGCATGCGAATACTGAGGTACATGTGAGACACTTTCCTCGAATTGGACACTACGCTCAATGATGAGTCGGTCCGAGGAAAGATCAATAAGCCAATATCCCTTCACATCGTTGGGGTATCCAACAAAAATGCACTCAGTGCTCTGTGGATCAAGTGCCTTCCTCTTTTCAGAGGGAATCCGGGCCCATGCACATGAACCAAAAATGCGAAAGTGGGACACTTCCGGTTTGAGTCCACTCCAAGCCTCATAGGGGGTCCTATCCTTAACAGATCTATGAGGAGATCTATGTTGCACAGTTAAGTGCTTCGACCCATACTCTCTGTGGTAGTGAATTTGCATGTAACATGCAAGATGCCATCTCCTTTAGAGATCTGTTTTTCTGCTTGGCAACTCCGTTTTGCTGCAGAGTGTAGGGAATTGTATGTTGTAACTGAATCCCTACCTCATGGAAAAGATTATGAATCTCATGATTCACATACTCTCCCTCGTTATTAGTTCGGAGGAATTTTATCTTCTTTCCGGACTATGTCTCAACCAAAGCTTTGAAATCTTTGAGGTGTTGAAAAACCTCGGACTTTTGCCTGAGAAAGTAGATCCAAGTAAAACGTGAGAAATCATCAACAAAAATGAGAACAAACCTCACTTTTCTGATCGATGGATGCAAAAAAGGACCCATGAGGTCACTGTGGATCAGATCTAAAGGTGCGGAAGCTCGTTGAGACTTTCCTTTGACAAATTTCTCTTGAGGGTGTTTTCCGAGAACACATCCCTCACATACTCCCTTGGAGAAATGGATGTTTAGTAGACCATAAACTAATATGTGTATTCTAAGTTGTTGCATGTATCTGAAATTCAAATGTCCAAACCTTTCGTGCCATATCCTACTACTTTCATCAGCATGAGTAAGTAGTAAAGCAGAATCAAGTTCAATGAATTCAGAAAATGTATACAATCTAGACTAATGATTTACCTCACTGGTAGCAACCCTGGAGTTGGTTTTCATGTCATAGATGTCCATGAAATTTGGTGTGAATATGAATTTCTTTCCGGTGCCAGAATTCGTCATTTGATACACAGAGAGAAGGTTGACAGAAATCTTGGGAACATGCAACACATTCTCGAAGCTTTCGTTTGTGAGTTCAATCCTTCCTTTGTCGGTGAATTTGACAGAAGAGTTGTCCCCCATTAGAATAGGAGGACCTTTGCATGCATCCAAAGAAGAATAGACTGCTTCTGAGGTAGCCATGTGATGTGATGCTCCTGAATCTACGATCCAAGCATCGAGAGAGGAGTTGATGGAAATCAACGCATGGCTAGAATTGCCTTTCTTGGAATTCAGATCTTCTGGCTTCTTCTTATTTGCACCCTCGGGGATGTGATATCCAAGGTTGTTTTGCTGAAGTATCTGAGACATCAGATCTATTTTCTTTTGCATGCATGCAGATTCTGAATGGAATCCTTTGTGACAATATGTGCATTTCTCTCATTTTCTTCCCTTTTCTCCTTTGGATCCGGAGGCATCGGTGAAGGGTTTTGTGTACCCTTACTTCTTCGTATGTGCATGAGATTTCCTCTTATATTTATATTTAGATTTCTGATATTTGTGGCTGCCATCATGCACAGTGAGTGCATGCTCCCTTGGGCCTTTGATTGCACACATGTTGATGAGCTTGGTTTGCTCTTGTGTCAGGGATTTGATAAAGTCCTCAAGAGAAGGCATCTTCCAAGTGGCTCCAAAGGTGAATCTGAAAGTATGGAATGTGGATACGAATACATAGAATTTAGGTCCAATCTTGGAGAGAATGGTGAGAACCATTTGTTTCTCCTCCTTTGATTTATCAACCCCGCAAGCTTTGAGTTGCGATAGTAAATCCTTGAATTTTGTAAAGAAATATTGGATATTATCGAATCTTTTTGGATCCAATGTGAGAAGCTCCACCTCTAGCATGTGTCCCCTCATCTCATCATGTTTACCAAATATCCCTTCCAATATGGTCCAGGCTTCATTGGGAGTCTTACAGGAAGATATATGAAAAAGGAGATCGGGAGAAATAAGACTGCAAATTGTTCCAAGTGCCTCATCCATGCGATTTAAGTACTTGGATTTTTCTATGACTGATGTTGGCTCTGTATATGTATTCATGGTTAATCTATACAACCCTCTAGATCGGAGATGTATGGCTATTTTCTCCTTCCATGCAAAATAGTTGTAAGGTGTAAGAATGAATTCTTTTTGGAATTCCATCTTTCCGTTGTCTTGAATCTTTTGTACCTGCAAAAATTTTTTGGTGTATCTTTTTCTTAGCACTCTGTCAGCTCTGATACCATGTAAATGTGTTGACCTACACATAATATATCTATCTAAACAAGTATACACACATTTGCAGGGAGAATTGGAAAAATAAGAAGAAGGAGACAAAGAATGGAAAGAATTCTCATTAACCGTTGTGAATAATGAATAATTTACACATGATATACTCTATATAACTCAATGAGTTCGACTTGAGGTGAACCAAGTCACCATAGTGGTGGTCTAGAGTGATCTGGACACACACCAGTAGTTACAGGAGTGAACTGCCACATATTCTAGTCTCTTAGGCAGTTACAGAGTGAACTACCACCTAGTTGAGTTAACTAGTCAACTAGTCTTCAGTTAACTGACTGAACAGAAAGTAGTGAGGAGTTAACTCAAGGAATCAAGGCTAATGCACCACTCTGGTGATGATACCAAGGCAAGGTCTAATTAGCATGGTGATGATCCCAATGCAACATCTAAACTCAACTCAACTAGTCAAACTGAAGTGTGAACTGAAAGAGAATATTCTCCAGGTGGAATATTATCTCCTAAAATATAGGAGACTGGATAATGACTAATTATGACTAATAAAAAAATAAAAACCTTAGGAAAAATAAATCCTAGGTGTGTGTGAAGTAACTCCAACAAATTTCACAAACTTGGCTAAGTGTGTGATGTGATTCTTGTGCCACTGTTGTTTTAGGAATAGTGTATATGTTCTAGCTGGTGGCCTACATTATAGCATTTATTCAGATACTTTGGCTATAGTTTATATTGTTTCTTGCATGATATCCACTTGTTCATCCTTCTCATGTAGATCTCTTTTTACCTTGCTCAACTATTGTTGGAGTTTCTGGTTCTCGAACTTCAACTTTTGACTGTAATTTTCTTTCTGCATAGTCATAATTTGGAACTTTTCTTGCATGAGTTGGAGTTGTTGTTGCAACTATTGAGAAACCTCTTATTTAATCTTTCTCTTGTTATCTTCTGGCACACTTTTCCACTTGATGGAATCAAACTTGGCTTTATCTAGTTCCAACATGGCTGCATATAGAATTTTTTGTGTAGGAGTTTTATTTTTAGAGGTTCCTTTTATTGGTCTCTCCTCTTTCATCACAGTCTCCTATTGAGGCTTATTCCCCTTTATTTATTTTAGTTGTTCAGGACTAGGAGAGTTCTTAACTTCTTCTACTTGGGGTATGATAGTGAGTGGGAATGATAGCATTGGCTCTTCTTCTTCTGACTTCTCATGATCCTACTAGACTTTCTCCTTCTAGGATGCACCCATTATGTAGTGGATATTTTCACAGGACTGGCTGTAATGGTCCCAAAAATAATTAAAACATCAACCACATGTTCATATTCTTCATTTATCTTTTGTTTTTTCCCTTTAATTTGTTGTTTTTCCTTCTTGGTCTTGGTGAGTCTCTTGGGTTTCTCTCCCTTGTTTCTTTCTTCCTCACTCATGGCTTCTTAGACTTCTTCAAAATGTTGTTAGTCCATATTGATGAAATCTGCCCACACAATTCTATGGTTCAAGATCCTAAGAGAATCATATGCTATTATCTTGATGAGGCCATGGTGTTCTAGGAACTCTTGCTTCCCTCTTTGTACCTTTAGACTCATTTCTTTGAGGGAATGGATAATAAAATGGAGAATACTTATATTTAGGTGTGGTTCTTGATTTGGAATATGCCTAAGATGATGCAACAGTATGAAATGATAGGTATGGACCACACTCATCCTACCCTCACAAGTAATGTATTTGATGATGTGATATGCAACCTCATGCAAAGGGTGAGGGAGGGTTTCCATTTTTATTTTCATCAGCCTTCTCATTAGGAAGGAAGAATGCCTTCTTGGCATTACTTGCTTCTTTCCTTTCTTCTTTGTCCCAAGGAGTGCATGAGGGTAGGCTAGAGACTTTGCTAATGGAATCTTCTTTAACCTTGATGGTTATCCCTCTCATTATAGTCATAAATTCTTGATCTCTTATGCTCTGGAAATTTTGGGAAATATCCATGGTACCTCATCATAAAACCCTCTTAATCTCTCAAAATAACCTAGCCATTCACATTTTTGGAAAATTTCCACTATCTCAGGATTGTCATAAACCTTGGAAGGCTTTGTTGGTTCTCTTCTTAAATCCCACTCCCATTATTATTTTTTAGGATGACGAGTAGGGAGGAAGGTAGGTTGAATATTTCCTATAGAATAATCATATGGATTACTTCTTAGAAGGATAGTAAGTGGCCAGGAATTCCAACAAAAAGTTGTTCTTGAAAGGAAAAGGTGAGATGAGAGTTTTATAAGATAGATTCTTAGCCGGTATAGATTTATGTAGTCGTTCCTATAGAAATAGATCCCATAGAAACAAGTTTCTATAAGAACCGTGCAAAATTGAAAATTCTACATGATATATTTCTCCGAAGGTTGAAGAAATGTTTTTATTATGGAGAGGATTTGAGCATCAGATTCATCAATTTGTTGGGATGAGAGAATTTAACTCATGGAATGTTGGTACAATTTCAAAACAAAGTCTACATGACTGTAATGTGTGGGGAAAAAGTCAGGTTTCTGTAGGGTAATTTTTTCTTGTTTTTTAATGATCATGAAATTTCCCAACAATGACCATGAGTCAAAACACAAAAAACCTGGAACGAATGCAGCAAAATGAAGTGATAATTCTCTGTCTAGGGTTTCATGGTTACCTCCAGACTATTATAAATTCTTTCCTTGCAGTGTCCTCTAGTTGTTTAATTTTCTTATCCTCTTCTCTTGCATACTCAAATTCCCAACTAGAGCCACTCTTTTCTTCAAACTCAAAATGGTGCTTCGATTCTTTGAACTTCGAGTTATTTCCTTAAAATGTGGGTAGAACTGTTGTCATGTCACAACTGGGTATTCTTTTGTATTTCCTTTTTGCAGGGGATATTGTGGGGGGGAGTTATGGATATTGTGGGAATTTGTTAGGTCTTTCCTTTCCTATATTGGAGCCAAATATCAAGTACATTGTGTTGGTTAGAATATGTAGGTATTTGAAGGTCCCTCCAAGTAACCCAATCCAACCCCAATGCCTCTTTTGAAAGGTCGTCAACTACCTTTTTCTTGTCCTTGTATATATGATACAAATAAATGTGTGAGAAGGTTGTCACTTTTTGTTGGATATCATCAAAAAGTGGTTATATAATGAAATTTCTAAGTGATGATTCGTGTATAAAGCTTGTATTTTTTTTTTACTGGCGAAATCAATAACTAGTTGGGAATGTACTCACATGACATGGGGTCATGTTATATGACTGCTACCACTATAACCTCTAGGTGTTCCCATGATTCCCCATACACAACACACAAGGAAAGATGACGTTTCAAACCGGTGACTTCACATAAGGGAGTACCTTAAAGTACGGTCCATCTTCGACTTCCCTACACCACAGGGGTTGTGTATAAATCTTATCTTGTTTCCTACTCCATTTTTTTTATTTTGTTGGTATAATTTTATTTATGTTCCTTAGTGTTTTTATTTACTTCAATGAATGTATGAATATTAATAATTAATAATTAATATTAACTCTTATCACTTATGAGATTAATATTAATTATCACATGGTGAATCTAGTTGCCACCTTGCATAGTTATGGTCATTTACGAACAAGTGTTTTCTAGACTAGAAGGGAAGGATAGGCTTATTACAAAGAAGGAGGAATACCACCTCCCTTCCCCTTGAAAATATGATGAAGGTTTTGGTCTTGAGGTCAGGAAAAATGTACAGGAGCAGTTGGTATAGTCAAACAATGGATAATTGCAACTGAATACAATGGTATTACATGGTGGTAAGTGTTAGCTCCCAAAATGAATTAGTCACTATGGTTTCATTTTGTAGATGATAGCATGGTCATTTGTAGTTTTCTCCATTTGTTTTTAATTTCTTCTAGTGTCAAAACTTAGGTTTTAAATTCATGCCTTAGAAATAAGTTGGTCCATAAAGGTCTTTTCTATAAAATTTCATGAAAATATTTTCAACAGCTAACGCGTGTTGCAAGGTTGATGATTAGCTGGTGAAAGCGGCGAGTTTCAACAGTTAAGGAGTACTTTCCCGCAGACAATTAGCTGGTGAAAACATGAAATATGTGTTTTTCCTCCACGATTTCAGAAATAAAAAAGATGACATGCTCGACACATGTCACATAATCATTATGAGGCACTAGTGAAAGCAAATGATGATGAGGATTCTGTTATGCACGTCTAAATCGGATATCATAGCGGATCGTGTTTGTGAATGCTTGCTTCAAACAATGATGGAGTTGAAGATGACAAACTCACATTCATCATCACAGGTAAAGGAGCAGTACTACTCAATCGGCGACATCAAATCGACACTTCATATTTTCAACATGCATTGTTCACAGGCAATATGTTATGGTTTCATATTTGAAAGGCAAGACCGAGAGTTTTCACCAGCACCAAACCTTGGCTCAATTAGGAAAATACAGTGACATTATTTGCAAAATTGTTTGAGATTCGAGTTACAGATGGCAAGGAAACGAAGAGGTTCATTACTGAGGAAAGAATTAGACAGCCTATCTTTTTTACAGGCACATCCAAAGGTGCAAAAACGTTTCTCAGATGCAGGCTGCATGGGTTATGTTGAAAAGTTACAGAATGGTTGCCACCAAACAACAGCTAAAGCGTTTGCTAAATCGTATGATGGAAACAAAGCCAGTGTGGGTTGTTTAGAAATGATAGTTGATGAAGCCGTCATTGCCACAACAACCAACTTACCTAGATCAGGCCAGAGCTAGTTTAAGACAACAACAACCAAGAATCTCAATTTCAGAGCATATCTTAAGGCATAATTCAGAAATGTCACCTGGAAGAAAGGCATGCCAATTTCTCATTTGGAGGACGGATGAAAAGACATGTTCAAAGGCATTCAACTCTATATAACCTCAGAAGGCAGGTATGATAAGCTGATGCTATATCATTTCAAGCTTTTAGATCATTTCACAAGGAAAACTCTCCTAAATTTACCTTTCTTCTTTCACAAAAGCCTAACCAAAGTATGTAAAAAGATTAGGGCTGAAACTCTAAGTATGAAAAACACTCTTTGTCATTTCAGCCTGATCAAATTGATAATCCTAGAAGAACTAAGACAAAGAGGAAGGACTTGGAAACATTTTATTTTTTGGAAAGGCTTTGAAACCCAAACTCAGTCCATGAATTAGCAGAAGAAAGTTGGGAAAAAGCAATTAACTCCTTAGAGCAGCTCGAGGAGGAGGAGAACTCTTCCAGGACCACCAGAGGATAGGATTTCTGGCATAAAGTCTCAAAGATCAAAGAAAAAATTAGATTTTGAAACTACTTCAGAGAAACCTACAGTAAAGAAGACAAATATTCTAAATCTACCATACATAGACTCAGAAACAGAGCCAGAGAAAGAAGATGAAAGTCCAGCCATTAAAAGCCCTGAACACTCCATGGAATTTGCACAGGACTGTGAGACTTTTACTCCCACTGATGAAGGTGAAACATCAAAGACAAAAAATTCAAAGAAATCACAAAAAATTAATCAACTAAAGGAAGTGATTGCTCAACAGGAGGTTTTGGAAAGAGTAATCAAGGTAAGACACAAATCTCTGTCTAACAATTTCGTAGAGACAAATGCAGCATTTGAGAAGTTGGCTCATGAGAGTGTCAAAGACAAAAAGAGAAAGAATAAAATCACCAAAGATTATAACAGTTTATGGTGGTTAGCAAAACGCCTTAAGAGGAAAATTAAGAAATTGAAGCAGAAGCATAAGTCGCATCTAGATCTACAAGTACTAGCCCATGTTGATGTGAATATGCAGGGAGATAAATCAAAGACACACTAAGTTTTTGATAAAACAACAGTTTTGGAGGTGGAAGTTTCCTTTTTGGCCATGAAAAAACTTTCACCGGCGCAAAGGGTAAATTTACAACCAGTTAGCTGGTGAAAGGCAGAGCTTTCACCAGCTAACCAACGGATCATAAGGCGAATTAGCTGGTGAAAACACAAAAATAAATTTTTGAAAGCTAAAGCTGGAGCAAGGCAATTTTCAAGTATTTAAAGAGGTTTAAGAGCATCAAAAGATTAACCACTTAGTCAGGAAACACTCAGCATCAGAGATTTGTGGAGATTTTGAAGACCAAATGCTAAATTGGTCACCTAAAGTTTCGATTATGGTTAATTGAAGAAGTCCAGCTGTAGAAGACAGGTGCCTTTACCTTTCCATGACACAACAGAGTCCTGAAGCTGATGAAGTACAGATGTCAAAGATTGATATAGAAGACAGTTCGAGTTCTAGGAACTAGTCTTTGTTATCAATTGCATTAGTTAGTTTTATTTTCTATTTTTAGATACAGATCCAAGTTTTCAGGATCTTAAAAACTGATTGTAAA
>ML859697.1:30579-41900 GCA_009831015.1 Picea engelmannii
TGTTCCAGCTCTGTTTCAGCACTGTGTTTCAGCGTCTGTGTTCTACCTTAGCCTTCTGCGTTAGCTTCTGTTTCAGCACTGTGTTTCAGCATCTGTGTTTGCATTTGTGTTGCAGCAGTTCGCATTTGTGTTGCAGCATCTGTTCTTCATAAACAATCGATTGCCATCAATGACAACCTTGATCATCTGCGTCATCTTTGCTGTAGCCATATTTCCAACAAGGGTTTCTATGCATATGTATGATAATATTAATGATGAGATGTGATTAACATTGCTATGATCCCTCTGACTAATGAGCCCATGGAGGGCGAAGTTTTTGATGTGCAGGACCATGCACGACGGACAGGTACCAGTTGGACCGGTACACATGGGGAGATGATTAGTTCGGACCTCCGTGGGCCTGAAGAGCCCATTAGATGGTTGTTGGGACCCCATCAGGTGCAGAGATAGGACTGTGTTTGACTGATATTTTGCACCTCAGAAGAAGAAGGACGTTCCATCAAGGACACTTTGGCTGAGCCCAAGCCTAGGGGGTTTGACCCACTTCTAGTGGAACGTTTCCCTTTGATGGCCTAGGACATCATCTATGAGCCATTGACATCACCTTGAGCATGTGACAGTTTGACAGGGAAGCTGGTACATGTGGCATGGTTGGGAGGCCTAAAGAGGGCCAACGTTTTGTCATTTTGTGCCGCATTTTCCCTAAAAAGGGGCCAAGGTCTCCCTCAGTAGGGCTTGGCGTCTTTCTTATGCTTATTTAGGGCTTTGGTTTGACAATTTAATGTAAAAACAGTATAATTTTGGTTTGTACCCTTGTAGGCTATTTTTAATGACCCAAATTTAATTAAAGGTCATGATACAATGTATAGTGAGGAGTTTTTCCCTCATTTTGACATAACACACAACTCACTCTCTTGTGAGGTCTGATTTTTTCACCCTTGTTGGGGTATTTCATATTTTAAGTGAGGCGCACTTGTTGAAGGAAGGATTTTCTTGGAATTTTTAGCATTTCTCTTGAAGGAAGGTTTACAACTAGGGTTTGCAATGATATTTCTTCATGATATGTAAGTTTTTTTTCTACAAAACTTCTTAATTGAATGGTTGTAGGATTATATTCTTGCATTTATTTATAAACTTTGCCAATTAAAACCACTAGGTGACAAGCACACAAGTAGGTCCTTGTTTCATGTCCCCTAAAAGAGAAATATTCAGCCATTGAAGAAAGAAGGAAGACCCTAGCCATTGCTACACTCTTTTTACTTCTTCCCCTATGCTAGTCGTGCCTTCTAAGAGATAAGAAGGAGGAGACATCCCAGGCCTAGGATATCTACACCTAGGGCCATCCTGCTTCTAGGGTTTGGTGAGAGGGCCCTGCCATTGCATCACTCTCCCTCACCTCACTCTCTTGTCTTGACTCTTCTTTCATGCCAACCGTTTTGCCAAGTTTGACCTAAGGAAGGAGGAAAGAGCATGATTCCTTGCTTAAGCAACACCGAAGTGAGCCTCTTTCCCCTAGGGTTTTGATTCTAGGGCCCTGCCATTACAACACCTTAGAACCCTTCCCTCTCGTCCTTAGCCTTTCATCCCTTACATTGTGTGTCCTCTCTTTATTTGACTCCATATACCCCTAGGAACTAATCCCAGGTCCCCAACGTTGAAGTGATAGTGCTCAAACAACTTTTCAAACTTTTATAAATTGAAACCCTAACTAACTAACTAACCCTAATAGGTTGACGCCACACTTGGTTATTCCATATTGACGCAACACTTTATATGGATAAGCAATTACATGATGGTTAAGATAATTTATTAAGTAAGGGATTGATTAAATACATTGTTGGCTACATCATCTCAATATTTATTGACGAATTAATATTACTCCACTGCTGTATTGATAAACGTTGATCTCATTGATATCTGTTGTTTTAATTTCTTACATATTGATATTAGATAGTTATATGAAGTACTAACCCATTGAATTATAGCATACATGTATTGTTTTGCTATTGTCTTGTTCCGTGCAGGTGTTATCATTTGGGACTACACTTATTTATTGGTTGTTTAGCCGGACTATATGATCTTGGTGGTAACCTGTGATGAGGGACTTTTACATTGATCTCTATAACTTTGCCTCTTCAAAACCCCAGGTTACTGCGGATGTCTACTCTTGGCTAACCTCCCTGAATAGAAATAAGCTCCCCATTGTGGTGACATTGGGTGGGGTAGGTTCCTGTTACACTAGTTTGGCCTCTATCTTCTAGCCATTGGACCTAGCTACAAACTGTGCGATAACATTTTGGCGCCGTTGCCAGGGAACACTGAGTCAATTCTCCTCAAAATGAAAAATATTTTCGGTAAGCCTTTCCTCAGAGACCTTTTCTTACAAGCTTACTTGGCAACTCCACTAGGATGTTATTCCCCTTTCTTTGGTAGTTTCAAGTAAACTATATGGTGACTCCACAAACTAGAAGGAGATTCAACAATCCTCCTTTGTCTTTCAAATGGAAGCCTCCCTTAAACTCTCTTATTGTCAAATCACTTTTTGGGAAGAGACTTCCTTTAAGAATCATGTCTACCTCTTAGAACTCTACAATGAACCCAGCCAACAATCAAAGACAATGGTCATCTACCCTTTTCAGGCCATTAGACATGTCAGCCATACCAGGCTACCCTAGGCAAATGCCACCCAAGTATGAGAAGTGGTTGTCTAAATTCACCAGTACTGATGCCATCAGTGCCGAAGAACATATGAGAAACTTTTGGGCATTCTTTCAGCTTCACCCCATTAGTGATGATGCTAAATATTTGGTCATGAAGTTGTTCTTCGCTACTCTTTATGATGCCTCAAGGAATTGGTACCTCAACCTTCCTGATGGAAGCATCAAAACCATGGATAGACTTTAAGAGGACTTTCTCAAAAGGTCGAGTATCAAAGAAGACCCTAATAGGCTTCTCACTCAACTAAATATCCTTGCTAAGTATGAAAATGAGTCCATTCGAGAGTTTCACACCAGATTCGAGACATTGCTACAAATAATTCTCGCAAGCCATCACCCGAAAGATGACTACCTTGTCCATATTTACACCAGATATTTCAATGGCCCACTAGGGTATATTCTTAGAGACAAAAACCCCCAGTCCATTCAAGAAGCCCAAGAGCTCACCACCAATATAGAATGGAACCTCCTTTCATCTAAAATTGAGCCTTTTGCTAACCCAAGGGGGAGAATAGACACCAAGCAGAAAATAGTACACAATGCTAAGCCTACTTCAGATCTTTGCACCAGTATCAACAAATTACAAGCCTCCATGGATGGCATCATAAAGAATCAAGAAGAAATGATGAGCCGGATTGTCAGACTTGAAAAATCCCAGATCCAAGCACAAAGACCTCCATTCAAAGGAAAATTCCAGAAAGGGAACCAATTTTACAAGCCGAAGAATGAGCATGAAGTTACAAATACCTTGGCTCCTACGAACATTGTTGATGAAAATCCTTGGTGCCTGGAGTTCAGTGAAGCACATTGGGAGCATGAATGTCCTTATAACGTTGGCCATCAACAAGTCAACAACATGGATTTCTTCATGGGTTTCCCTCATATAAATATCATAGATATAGAACATCAAGTAGCCGTAAGGGAAGCAACCAGAGAAGCAAGGATGGCGGTGATAAACAACCTGGATCAGGAATCACAAGAAAAGATAAATAAAAAAGAATCCCAAGTATATAGAAGGAAGAACTCGAAACAACCTATTGTTGATCAAGCAAAGCCCCCACCTTTGGAGATACTTCTACCCAAGACGTCCAAACCTGGTAAGGTTGACCTAAATTTTGAATTCGAAGGGGTGTTATCCAAGATGCATGTGAATGTTCCCCTGAGAGAAGAAATCAAGATCCCATACATCAAGGAAGACTTTGATACTTTCTTTTCGGGATCAGATGAACCTATGGAACCCCCTATTATGTTGCAACCTGACCATTTCAGGGTCCAATATGGTGAGAACCCTCCTCTCTTCATGAATTTGACAATGAACAACAAGAATCTCAATAATTGCATGCTAGATATAGGTGTTGGTGCTAACATGATGTCCCTTAAAGTCATGCAACAAGTGGGTTTGAAGGTCACTAGCCCTTACAAGAATGTGTGTGGTTTTGAATCTATAGAAATACCCACACATGGGGTGGTTGAAAATGTTGAAGTATGCCTGAAGGAATATCCATAGAAGACAATCCACATTGACATTGTGGTGGTTGATGTCCTAGACGTGTGGGGAATGCTATTATATAGGAAGTTTGGCGCAATGATAGGCAGTTCCCTTGAGATGGACCTCACATTTTTGCAATTACCTTTGAAAGATGGAACGATGGGACATCTACTAAATGTGCCGATAACTAGGGACCATGTGCAAGATATCATCCATCCCACCAATAATGACAAAACGCAGAACGACATGATCCAAACTCTTCAAAAATATTCTCCAAAAGACATTCCCTTTGCAACAGAAGAAGACTTTGATCAGATTGAATGGCCCAAGAAAGAAGAATACCAACAACTCCTAGATGAATTCAAGAACAAAGAAGTTGGGACAGTGAAAATATTAAAGAAGAATGAAGATGACGTACAAATCCGCCTGTCTCAACAAGAAGTCTTCACAGCAGAAGCCCACCCACCTCCCTCAGTACAATACACCAGGGTTGTTCAAGGAACGACCAAATATAAAGTCAGAAAGTATAAGGAGGGAGATATGGTATGGATGTGGGACACTCAGAAAGGAGAGTCAACCAATGTAAAAGAAAGCATGCAGCCATGGCTCGGACCCTTCAAAGTTGGAATGGAATCAATTGATAACTTATACTACTTGTCCACTTTGGAAGGAAGAAGGAACCCATTACCTATCAATGGGCACCTCCTTAAACCCCACCAAGGTGGGGGGATCTGACTTCACAGGTAAGTGAAGGTAACTAGGCATTCTTCGTGTATTATACCATTTGAATTTCATGTTAGTTTGCTTTCACACTTGCATATTGATTGTTTTATTTCATATATATATATGTCTATATATGAGGGGTGGCAATAACACCCCGCCTTTGTTACTAATGCCCCTATCGAGCTGAGCAGGTCTACAGGTTTTTCCAGAGATGATGAGGTTTTCATGTGCTCTACGGTGATCACATGTCCTCGAGTTGGAGCCAGATGTTATCCATGATTTCTAGGGATAACTAGGAGATCATGTCTCGTAGCCCACAGGTCGTAGACATGGAGTACCGAGAGAAAGATTGACCTGAGCATGGACCTGGAGGGCCCATCCTTCTTCTCTTTCATCAGACTCATCTTGTCAGTAGCAACATCATCCATCACCTTTTGCTTAGACTTGTATTGGAGAAGACTCTTGCTCCATGAGGTAATTGGTCTAGGTATCATGGTATGTGTCACTTTTGATCATTATAACCTTGATATATATGCATCTTACTCCTTTTATTTCTGACAATTGCTTGGATTTTACATTATCCCACTTAACCATGGTTGGGGGGATTGACAGGGTGTCCTAGCAAGCTTGTACCCATAGGTTTTGGTTTGCCACCAGAAGGATTTCTGAAGATCCATCGTCCACTCCCATCATATCATTACTTTTTCATCTTATCTCCCGCTCATCTGTCCCATTCCCTTAGTCTGTGCATTAGGATGACCTGTTTGTGGGGTTGCACCTTATCTCATGGGAAGAAGGGACTAAAGGCCCAGAAGGTAAAAGCAGCTGGTAAAAGATAAAATCCATAAAAAATGAAACCTAGAGATTCCTTGCCCAGGGATCCCCGAGAAGGCAATAAAAATCCTCTCAGCAAGAAACAAGAGGGACCCAAAGAAAAATAACAAAACAAGACCTAGCCAAGAGGATAGGGGGTCTCATCACAAGACAACCTATTATTTTCATGGGTACCTAATAGCATGACATTACCACTATCTGGTTACCATGCCAGAGCAGTGACCTTTAGTTGCATGGCCAAGGGAAAGGGGGTCTCATCACGAGCCAACCTTATCATTTCTATGAAAGTGCTTATGGGTAACACTGTCAGCTTTGGTCACCACGCCAAGGCAGTCTCCTCTAGTTAGTCCTTGAAATAAAAATAAATAAAAAGAAAATAAAGAAAAGAAAAGAATAAAGGCAAGAAAGGGCTTGGAAAAAATTGCATCCATGACGGGTACAACTCGCCTTCTACAAAGGCACCCATAGGTAATATAATGCATCCTTGTCTCTCACTCTACTTGTATGTCTGGACATCCCTTATCCACATCACCTCATTTTACATGGCTTGGATGATACCCCTTGGAGACTTTCCTTTCCTTATGGATGCTAGCCCAATAGGGTGTTTTGTCCTTTTCTTCAGCCTTGTATTGTAGGTTTTTGTAATATCTTGGAGCTATTGGATGATATATCAGGGTTTCTATGCATATATCTAATAATATTAATGATGATATGTGATTAACATTGCTATGATCCCTATGACTAATGAGCCCATGGAGGGCGAAGTTTTTGATGTGCAGGACCATGCCCGACGGACAGGTACCATTTGGACCGGTACACATGGGGAGATGATTAGTTCGGACCTCCATGGGGCTGAAGAGCCCATCAGATGGTTGTTGGGACCCCATCAGGGGCAGAGACATGACAGTGTTTGACCAAGCTTTTTCACCTAAGAAGAAGAATGATGTTCCATCAGGGACACTTTGGTTGAGCCCAAGACTAGGGGGTTGACCCACTTCCAATGGAACGTTTCCCTTTGATGGCCCAGGACGTCATCTAGGATCCATTGACATCACCTTGAGAATGTGATAGTTTGGCAGGGAAACTGGCACGTGTGGCATGGTTGGGAGGCCCAAAGAGGGCCAACGTTTTGTCATTTTGTGTTGCATTTTCCCTAAAAAGGGGCCAATGTCTCCCTCAGTAGGGCTTAACGTCTTGCTTATGCTCAGTTAGGGCTTTGGTTTGACAATTTAATGTAAAAATAGTATAATTTTGGTTTGTAGCCTTGTTGGTTATTTTTAATGACCTAAATTTAATTAAAGGTCATGATACAATGTATATTGAGGATTTTTTCCCTCATTTTGACATAACACACAACTCACTCTCTTGTGAGGTCTGATTTTTGCACCCTTGTTGGGGTATTTCATCTTTTAAGTGACGGGCACTTGTTGAAGGAAGGATTTTCTTGGCATTTTTGGCATTTCTCTTGTAGGAAGGTTTACAACTAGGGTTTGCAATGATATTTCTTCATGATATGTAAGTGTTTTTTCTACAAAAAATCTTAATTGAATGGTTGTAGGCTTATATTCTTGCATTTATTTATAAACTTTGTTGATTAAAAACCCAACACAAGTAGGTCCTTGTTTCATGTCCCCTAAAAGTGAAATATTTAGCCATTGAAGAAGGATGGAAGAGCCTAGCCATTGCTACGCTCTTTTTACTTCTTCCCCTGTGCTAGTTGTGCCTTCTAAGAGCCAAGAAGGAGGATATGTACCAGGCCTAGGATATCTACACCTAGGGCTGTCCTACTTCTATGGTTTGGTGATAGGGCCTTGCCATTGCAACACTCTCCCTCACCTCACTCTCTTGTCTTGAATCTTCTTTCATGAGAGACGTTTTTCCAAGTTTGAACTAAGGAAGGAGGAAAGAGCATGAGGCCTTGCTTAAGAAACACCGTAGTGAGCCTCTTTCCCCTAGGGTTTTGATTCTAGGGCCTTGCCATTGCATAACCTTAGAACCCTTCCCTCTCGTCCTTAGCATTTCATCCCTTCAACTTTGCGTCCTCTCTTTAATTGACTCCATCTACCCCTAGGCACTTATCCCAGGTCCCCAACATTGAAGTGATAGTGCTCAAACAACTTTTAAAACTTTTATAAATTGAAACCCTAACTAACTAACTAACCCTAATAGCCTGACGTCACACTTGGTTATTCCATCTTGACGCAGTAATTTCTAATGATAAGAAATTAGATGATGTTTAAGAGAATTTATTGAGTAAGGGATTTATTAAATACATTTTTTTCTACATCATCTCAATATTTATTAACGAATTGATATTACTCCACTGCTATATTGATAAACGTTGATCTCATTGATATATATTGTTTTAATTGCTTACATATTGATATCAAATAGTTATATGAAATACTAACCCATTGAATTATAGATTGCATATATTGTTTTTCTATTGTCTTGTTCCGGGAAGGTGTTATCATTTGGGACTACACTTCTTTATTGGCTATTTAGACGGACTATCTGATCTTGGTGGTAACCTATGAGGAGGGAATTTTACATTGATTATCATACCTTTACCTCTTCAAAACCCCAGGTTACCGGGGACGTCTCCCCTGGGTTAAGCTCCCTGAATAGAAAGAACCTCCCCATTGTGGTGACATTGGGTGGGGTAGGTTCCTGTTACGCCAATTTGGCCTCTATATTCTAGCCATTGGACCTAGCTACAAATTGTGCAATAACAGGGCCAACATTGAACTTTTTTCAAACAGTTTTTGGAAGCACTGAAATTTGTCATGGATAGACTATTTCCATGCCTTAACGATATGGGAGGGTTTATGGACTCAAATTTGAGTGACACACCCACTTTCTTCCATCATGAATTCATCATGGAAAGCATAAACCCTATTTTTCTTATGTTCTAGTAGATATCTTAATGATTCCAAGTTTCATATTTGTATTTCACTCAAGGTCCAACAAGTGTACTGAAAAGTATCAAATTGATATTCCAAGTTGATAAACCAAATATGAAATGAATCCAAGCATCATTTGATATCGTCGCAAGATAGTAGAATGTAAATAATCTTGCGACGAATTTGCTATACTATCGACGAAAAAAGTTCATCGATAATTTTATGCTATTAGTATGTAATTTTTAACAAAAATAATGGTTCTTGGGGACTACACCATGGTCAAGGAAAGAGGAATGAGGAATGATGAAGGAGGAACGAAAGTTGCACGAGGACTAGACACCCACAACATGGACCTGCAAATGGTGCCAACATTGAATTTTTTTCAAACAGTTTCTGGAAGCATTGAAATTTGTCATGGATAGACTATTGGCATGCATTAATGATATGGGAGGGTTTATGGACTCAAATTTGAGTGACACACCCACTTTATTCCATCATCAATTCATCATGGAAACCATAAACCCTATTTTTCATATGTTCTAGTAGATATGTTAAGGATTCCAAGTTTCATATTTGTATTTGACTGAAGGTCCAGCAAGTGTACTGCAAAGTATCAAATTGATATTTCAAGTTGATAAACCAAATATGAAATGAATCCAAGCATCATTTGATATCGTCGCAAGAGAGACGAATGTCAATAATCTTGCAACGAATTTGCTATACTATCGATGAAAAATGTTCGTCGATAATTTTATGCCATTAGTATGTAATTTTTAACAAAAATAATGGATCTTGGGGAATACACCATGGTCAAGTAAAGAGGAATGAGGAACGATGAAGGAGGAATGAAACTTGCATGAGGACTAGACACTGACAACATAGACCTGCGAATGGGGCCAACGTTGAAATTTTTTCAAACAATTTCTAGAAGCACTGAAATTTTTCATGGATAGACTATTGGCATGCCTTAACTATATGGGAAGGTTTATGGACTCAAATTTGAGTGACACACCCACTTTCTTCCATCATCAATTCATCATGGAAACCATAAACCCTATTTTTCATATGTTCTAGTAGATATGTTAATGATTCCAAGTTTCATATTTGTATTTGACTAAAGGTCCAACAAGTGTACTGCAAAGTATCAAATTGATATTTCAAGTTGATAAACCAAATATGAAAGGAATCCAAGCATCATTTGATATCGTCGCATGAGAGACAAATGTAAATAATCTTGCGACGAATTTGTTATACTATCGACGAAAAAAGTTCATCGATAATTTTATGTCATTAGTATGTAATTTTTTACAAAACTAATGGATCTTGGGGACTACTCCATGTTCAAGGAAAGAGGAATGAGGAACGAGGAACGATGAAGGAGGAATGAAAATTGCACGAGGACTAGACACTGGCAACATGGACCTGCGAATGGGACCAACTTTGAAATTTTTTCAAATAGTTTCTGGAAGCACTGAAATTTGTCATGGATAGACTATTTGCATGCCTTAACGATATGGGAGGGTTTTTGGACTCAAATGTGAGTGACACAACCACTTTCTTCCATCATCAATTCATCATGGAAACCATAAACCCTATTTTTCATATGTTCTAGTAGATATGTTAATGATTCCAAGTTTCATATTTGTATTTGACTGAAGGTCCAGCAAGTGTAATGCAAAGTATCAAATTTAGATTTCAAATTGATAAACCAAATATGAAATGAATCCAAGCATCATTCGATATCGTCGCAAGAGAGACAAATGTAAATAATCTTGCGACGAATTTGCTATACTATCGACGAAAAACGTTTTTCGATAATTTTATGCCATTAGTATGTAATTTTTTACAAAAATAATGGATCTTGGGGAATACACCATGGTCAAGGAAAGAGGAATGAGGAATGATGAAGGAGGAACTAAAATTGCACGAGGAATAGACACCAAAAACATGGACCTGCGAATGGGGCCAATGTTGAAATTTTTTCAAACAATTTTTGGAAGCACTGAAATTTGTCATGGATAGACTATTGGCATGCCTTAATGATATGGGAGGGTTTCTGGACTCAAATTTGAGTGACACCCACTTTATTCCATCATCAATTCATCATGGAAACCATAAACCCTATTTTTCATATGTTCTAGTAGATATGTTAATGATTCCAAGTTTCATATTTGTATTTGACTGAAGGTCTAGCAAGTGTATTGAAAAGTATAAAATTGATATTTCAAGTTTATAAACAAAATATGAAATGAATCCAAGCATCATTTGATATCGTCGCAACAGAGACGAATGTAAATAATCTTGCGACAAATTTGCTATACTATCGACGAAAAACGTTCGTCGATAATTTTATCCCATTTGTAACATCCCGCTCTAGCACACTGAGGACACTTATTCTTTGAGGACACTTGCTCGCAAGTGATCTGGACCCTTTTTGATGTTGGACCTGATATATTTGATTATGATGTGATTGACAGATGATATGATGTGTTACTATTCATGTAGACGGGTTCTATTGACTCAGTTGATTGAGTGTGCAAGTTTGTGACCTTGAGGATGCAGAGGCATCGGTAGACCCCCTTGGACTCCGGACTGAGTCAGGGAGTGTGCTTTTGGGTTGATTTGTTTATTATGATGTTGATTTGATGTGATGAT
>ML859698.1:10890-25317 GCA_009831015.1 Picea engelmannii
CTGAAAAAAAAAACAAAAACAAAAAAAAAAATTCTCTATAAAGTTGAAAACTCCCGACACTTGTTATCTGGCAAAAAAAAAATTCCTTTCTCTATAAAGTTTCCTCAATTCTAATATTTGTATGTAAGTTTTTGAACAGGATTAATGTTGTTTTCTTTCAGAGAAATTGTTGATACTTTTCAAGTAACAGTTGCATCCTCATTTGCCAACACTTGTCAAGTAACAACACTATCATCATCAATTGTTGATATCTGTCAAGTAATAGTCGCATCATCACTTGACGACACTTGTCAAGTAACAAAACCACCATCATCATTCGTTGATACTTGTCAAGTAACATCAACATCATCATTCGCTGACACTTGTCAAATAACAACACCATCATCATCATTTGTCGATACTTTTCAAGTTACAATCGTATCAACATTTTTCATCACTTGTGAAGAACAATATCACCAATTGTTGGCCCTTCACCAATACAAGTTGCTACCTGATAAATTCCAGTACTATAAAATGCTGAAACTCCAACTGGCGGCACAATACTCTTATTCTCAACGACAGTGCTTTTGTTGTGTCCATTCATGCATACTTTCAACCTCTCATACAACCCAAACATCATCTCTTTCAAGACTTTGAAGACTAGCATAGCTTATAACTTCATCCATAGACCGACATGTGCTTACAAAAACTAAAGGCTTCCCCAACGGTGCATTTATTTGGTGACACTCCATCATTTATTCCAAACATCATTATCGGCCATCATATTGACAAATGCCAGGTGTACAACTCTGGCTCCAAGTATGGTAAAGTCAAATCAGGTACGAGACAACTCGACCCTTATTTATTACTTTTACGCATTGTAATACATGGCTTTGTTGTTACCTGTCGTATCCACCTACCCTACACTTGAACATGGTCATCCAAACCCTCAGTTGGGGGGAGGCACCATCTTCGATGTTGTACTCTGTATCTAGCCCCCTTATTATCATTAAAACTACTCACTCCCACCCAATTCAAATAAAAAACTTCCCAAATTTAGAAAAAGAAAAGGCTACCCCGCAGCTTTACATGCACTGACCATTTCATCGCTACTATCCATTTAACTAATGGGAGGATCGGCGGTATGCCATGAGTCAGAGGATGTAGGAAAGCTGCAGGCGAATGAAGCAGTTTATCATATATTTCAAAACGCAGGATCGACGATGTATTTCGAAAAGTTGCATGGTCTTGACATGGGAATTACCCTGGAATTTTCCCAGAATTTGGTTGAGGAGAAATCCGTAATCAAAGGCATGGAGGTTACACTAACAGAGGAAATGATATCAAGAGTGAAGGGACTACCTCAAGAGGGAGACAAGTGGTTTGCTAGGAGATCATCATTGGCAAAAGCAGCTCAAGAGTTTACTAGGGGATACGAGCTTCTGCAACCTCGCGGGAAAGGGTATGCGCGAGATTCTCTGCCTGACATTTGGAAAGAGGTAGTAGCCCTCCTCACCCAGAGGTATCTGATGTGCTAAGGGAGATACAAGGTAATATTTGCTTACCATCTTAAATTGTTATCACACTTACGGCATAACATCCTGCTAAACATTCCATACTTTCTGTTAAAAACTCTACACCATATGGAACACGCCGTGAGAGGCGTGGATCACCCCGCAGCAGCAATCACAAATCATGGATTAGTCAAACTACTGGTCCTTGATGCCCTGGGCAATACTCAGACAACATGGATTCAATTCGTGGGATTTTCAGACGAACCAGTAGAAGGGAAACATAGCGGTGAAATAGAATACATAAGTGAACACATACAGAGTTCTGAGGGGATATGTGATCAGGTTGATGACCCCGAAGAGGTCGAGGATGAAAAGGAACTCGATGACCCAATTCCACCACCTTTGGAGGAGAATGAGGGGAATGATGAATTTGAATCTCCGGGTGGAGACTATCAGTTGTCTGAAGTTGAAGAAACGCCACCTGCAACACCAGTCACCCTTAGAAGAGGAAGAGGCCTGTGGCGGAGTTTGTCATTTTCTTACCTAGGAGAAGAACGAGGTCAATGGGACCTGAATCAGATATAGAACCTACAGCTACACTGCCATAAATAATAGAAAAGGATGTTGTTTCTGCACCACAAGAACTAGGTACCAGCGGAATAAAAAAAAATGACAGGGGATGTTGTGCCTGTCACACAAGAACCAGGCACTGGAAATGAAATGGAGGATGTCATGCCTGTCACACAAGAACCATGCACTAGAAATGAAATGGATTACGTCGGGCATGTCACATAGGAACCAGGTGTTGGAAACACTAACAAAGATGGCGAGGTCGATGGAATAATTGGGAGAGGAATTAGTGAGTTGGGAGGCTCTGTGTCAGTCACACAAGAACTCGGCCAAAATGTAGAACATGGCACCATAGCTTTCACACAAGAACCAGCTATAGAAATTACAATCGGAACTAAGGAGGTTGTGACTGTGAAGAAGAAAGGGGGGAACCTAGAAAGAAAAATTACAAAAAGAAGGAATCCTCCATTCTGATTAAATAGGTATCAAAACTAAGAAAGGAAAATTGGAGGTTGAAATCAGTAATCGGTACATTGAAGAAAGAAGCCAAGAAACCAAAATTGGAGCCTCATTCTGTGTGGGAGGATACCCTTAGAACCGCGAGATATGAGTTATGGGATGTGAAACTTCGAGAGGCCTCCACACAAACAGAAGTGGAAACAAAGGAAATTGGATTTTCCACCTCCGACCTTCCTTCCCTAATATTCTTACAAGCAAAGCTCGATAAATGTAAGACGGTAGAACTATCTTATCAGAAAGGCATTGTTCCCTTAAATAAACATAAGCAAACTATTAAGAACATGGAGAGAAAGAGAGTTGATGAATTGACTCTCTACAGGTTAGAGAAGGAGCAGTGGAAGGAGGATTAGAAAAAGTTGAAGGTTGCACATGAGCAGATAGAAAAGAAAAAAGGGGGAAAACGTTAGATGGGTACACTTGTTCAAGAGTTATTGAACTATAGGGAACCATCACCAGTATATGCTTTGTTTTTACAGGAACAATTTATTCTCTTTCAACTCGCATCCATCATCGAAGGTAAGCCCTATCAATTCACACATGCCACAACATTTTGGAAAATTTTCTATGAGGTTGACGTAGCTACACAATACTCTCTATGTGAATTTTATCTCCGTGATCTCATATTACCGTTTGAAATTCCACTTTCCTCTGATTTGGCTACCCTTATTGAAATTCTCTGATTTGGATCGGACTGAAATTCCACTTTCCTCTGATTTGGCTACCCTTAGAGAAATAAAGGCCAGTTTATGAGCTGACAGAGATAGATAAATTTTGGGGGGCAGAAGTCAAAGTGCTAGCAAGTTTCAAGGCACCGGGAGAAGATACACAGGAGGCCTATAAGCTAAGTACATTGCACGAAGCCTATTCATGGGAAAATCAAGACCTCAGGTGAATTTCGTTCCATAGGTGCATGCAACAGGGCTAGTTGGGGAGAGATGTTGGGCCTATAAAATCCACCCTTTTGCCAATTGTTCATCTTGTTTTGGGACCATTTTGAGTACCCTATATTATCCTTTTGACAACATTTTACTCACGATTCCATGCTTAGCATAAGGTACAACCTTGTTTGTGAATTATATTATTTAAGTAATAATATAGGGATGTTAAGTGGTTTCTACTCAGTTTTGAATTACTTATGTGGTGGTTTGGGAAGTGTGTACTTGTAGGTTGTGCATTAACTCAAAGAAGGGACCTTATCATGCAACTATCTTGGCTAGTTGTTACTTCTAGAGCTGTTACTTCCAGGATCATGATATCTCTCACTTGAGCATCTAGTCTTTGACTAATGCTCAAGAGAGATAATGGACAGAGACGTCAGTGTGGCGATAAGCCACTACCATGAGACGGGGATACTAGTTGTGGAAGATAATTTGAGACATATGTAATAATGTCTCCTTATTTTATACAATTGGTGTAACAACATATATGCACAATAGATTTCATGATAATTATGTATCGATTTGTTTAGACATTTTGTTGAGCGAGTTTGACAACCGATATATGTATATATAATTGTATTAAGGATCCTGAGACGAATATAGGAAAGAGAATAGAGATAACGGAGAAGACTGTAGAAAGAACATTGAGACGGTTGTATTATCCTTCTTATAATAAAGTATCTAGGCTTTTATTTGCTGAGTGCCAATTTTGTGATTAAGCTTCGTAGCCATGATTAGTGGAGGAAGGGCCCCTTCACTGGCCAGGTGTTGTTGTTACGTTAGTTTCCAATTAATTAGATTGATCTTTCATTTTCTATCGGTTTATGTGTGAGTGTTAATATGTTGTGTTTATGACACAATGTTAGTGTAAGATCAGTTAAACCACGACTGGATTTCAGTTGATGACACCGATGTAAGGATTGGATTGATTTTTATATTGTTGCTAGGAATTGGTTCATTTTCTTTCATTTGTGGAATCTAGATCAATATCGTTAAAGCTACTTCATGATTGTGAGAGTTATTTTGTAGATCTATTTCATATTTAAATTATAGTGCATTCTCTTCATAATTATCATAGGATTATAATTTGGATTGGTTTCAAACTAGCTTAGTCATTTGTGATTGTTTTCTTCATTATTCTACTTAAGATCTTATATGTGTGAATTAGCAAGTGTGAAAGTTGCATTAGGACGGTAGATCATTCAAGATAACCAATTGTGAATAGGAAATTGTCATCTGTATAAACTTTGCATGTAGCCTTGAAATAACAGACGTACCCTGGATTGATAATTAATGTGAAGTGTTGTTAAGTGTCCAAAAAAGGTAATTAAAACCACCAACAATATCCATCTCATCTAGTCATTAAATGCTTAATGAGAAGCACAAGTTGAGGGGGAGCACTCCTTTGCCTTTGATGTCAAAGGGGGAGAATTACAGACATAGTTGCAAACTAAAGGAGAGTTGCAGATAGGGAGAGAATTATTTATGATTATGTGTCTTGATTACATGGTTGCCATATTTGACAAAGGGGGACATTGATGAACAAATTATTGTCATTAATGTCAAAGCACTTATATCATGTAAGTATTCAAATATAAGTATCTCATGAAAAAGATGACTTTACGTAAAAAGGTGAATTCAAAATGAAGTTACATGAAAAAGGTGACTCTACATAAAAAGGTGAATACAAAATGAAGTTACGTGAAAAAAAGGTAACTTTACATAAAAATATGAATTCAAAATAAAAATAAAAATGAAGTTACATGAAAAAGGAGTATTAAAAGATTAAAAAAAATGAATTTACGTAAAGAAATCGAAAAGTAAAATGGTACTTTCCCATTGTATTGTGAAAAGTGAATTAAAAAAAGGGGAATTAATTATTTAATTAATGGATGTTGTGTCTTTTTGAAAAAGCATTACTCTTCCTGTAGGGTTATGTTAAAGTATAAAAGGAGAAGAGTAATGTGAGAAAAAGTGTGGGTGAAAATGTACTATTCTTACGAATAACATTTGAAGAAGCGAGTGGAGTGACGATTGAATATCATTTGCATCATTCAAGGAGTGACAATTAAATATTAGCGAAGATTAGATATGGCTTTCTAGCAAGTAGATTTGGAGTTCTAGAAAGTATATCTGGTGTTCTGGTAAGTATATATGGTGTTCTAGAAAGTAGATCTAGCATTCTAGCAAGCAGAGTTTGTAAAGGCAGATCTAAGGAAGAAGTAGCAAAATATGCAAGAAGATGTGGTGAAGGTAGATCTAAGGTAGAAGTAGCAGAAGAAGCAAGAAGATATGGTGAAGGCAGAGCTAACGCAGAAGAAACAAAGCAAACCTGGTGAAGATAGAAGCAAAAAGAAGACCTGTGAATGAAATTTAGATGTTCAACCTCTAAAGAAGAATCTGCAAGATTGAAAGTAGGTTGGTGCCTACCAACATCAAGAAATGGGGATTGGTGTCTCTAGTAGGTTCCTTCCTACAAACATCCAGTAGTGGGGATTAGTGTCTCCAGTAGGTTGGTGCCTACAAATTATAAATAGAAGTTTTTGTGGTCTTCTCTCGAAAGGGTTTCCATGTAAAATCTGGTGTCTTCTAGTTGTTAGATTTTATGTGATTTCTTTATTATGGTTAATTATTGTTAAAAAGTAAAAGATAGCCTTATATCAATTCACCCCCCCTTCTCAGTATAAGTGTGTGCTCAACAATCTCAAAATTGTCTTTAATGGTATAATTGAGAAAATATGATGCCTCGAAAAAATTGATATTAGTTATTAAATAATCCTTAATAATAACAAACTGATATTAATTAAATATAATAATTTTATTTATTAAAAAGTAATATTAACTATTAATCAATTATTTTGAAACTCATCTAATTCTTAGGTATGTCATTGAGTATGTCTTATCAAGGTTTTATCAAGCCCACTGAAGTCAAAATAACATAATAGTGAAGAATTCTTTGGCATGAACCTAAGCTAGGTGGTATATGACAACAATAGGTACTTAGTAGCAACCTGAATGGTGGTTTTTCCTCTTTAGTGTAGCGTATTATCCTAGAATTTGAAAATAAAATATGGGTTTCGGGGAGGATGTATGCTTGCCGAAATAAATAAATAAGAGTTTGCAACCTTTTGTTCCATATCATTCCCTTCATAGCTACCTTATGATTCTTCACATTTGGTTATGTAGTTCCCTTTACAGTGACCTTACAATTCCTCACAATAGGTTTTGAGATTGCACTTTTGTCAATGATCAATAGGAACACCTTGAAAGAATGACGTCGGTATTTTGTGCAAATACGATAACAATTTCACAAAATGTAGATTTTTATAGAATATAATATTGTGACACTAATATGATGTTTATACAATGTTATATATTTATATATGAGATGTCATTTCAATGAAATACGACACAATAATGACACCCACAACACAACACAATTTTTTAGCGATACAAAAGTGATAAAACATGATGTTGGTTGATGCAAAAATGACACAAACCATAAATAATGTTTTTTCAATATTTGTAGTGTCCCAAATTAGACATGATTGTGACGCAACTTTAACACAAATTCGCATCGTAGAATCTTGATATGTGCTAGCAAAAAAAAGTGAATGATAAAAAAGTCTCTTGCCACACAAATAAGCAACACTACAACCTTATATTATAGTAGTGAGGTTACGCAGACTACTGGTCATTGTGGCGTTCAATAAGCCATTGAATTGATGAAATGGGTTTTGGCCACAAATTTAGACCTCCTAACAAATTGTGAATTCCTAACACTATGCTTGGAAGAAACAAAAATACTATTGGTCATTGTGCCATTCGGTAAGCCATCAAATTAATGAAATAGGTTTTGGCCACAAATTTCGACCTCCCCACCCTTGCCACTTGCAATTCCATCACCATTGTGAGCTCCTAAAAAAATCATGGCTTGTTTTATATTGAAATTGTAAACCCGTCTACTTGACCTATGGAGCTTGCATATTTGCAAACAATATTGAGTATCCTAGTAAGTTGGGAAAATTTGATTCTTCCATAATCAACATTATGTATTATGTTTTGATCAATCATGTGATTTTATTATTATTTATTACTCATATGTTTGATGGAGAAGGGAACATTTCAATGAAAGAAGATACCATGAGATAAGGATCATGAGAGACCTTCAAACTTTGTTAGAACATAATGAAGAAATCCAATATAGGCCATGGCATAAGCCATAGTGATTGTGAAAAAACAGAGGAGAGTTACAACCAAGTGCTTCCAAACCTTGGGAACAACAACTTTCATAACCCTTACATAGGAAATTTCTTGGGTAGTGTAGATGGAGCCCATGGTGTACACCATTATTCTGCCAACTTGTATAGCAATGGTGGCTCCAAGGGAATGACTAGCAAGGTAGATGTTTTGAAGCTTGTGAGATAAATATTAAGGTATGGTGATGCTTAATTTTTTTTGTTGTTTTTGAGTTTTTGTTTTCGAATATATATTGGAAGTCACCCACAGTTTTGCATTATTTTTGAATTATTGTTTTCAATATTGGAAGTAGTACAATTTTGGCATAACTTCTATTCAAAATCCTTCTCACTGAAGAATGAGAGCACAAATCTTTGGGGAGAAGAGTAGGGGAAGAAGAATCAATAGAATGGACCAAAAATGCACAAGGAATCTTGGAGAAATTCATTGCCATTGACACTAGGGTAATTGAAGGTAGATCAATAATTATGTACATATGAGCATGCTACACATACCAAAGGGAATATCCTTGCATATTAAGGTTAGGGGTTGACACTGAATACATCCATCACATATTTTCTTTCTTCTTCGAAGAAGAACTAGACATGCATTATTATTATTTGTTACTCATATGTTTGATGGAGAAGGGAACATTTCAATGGTAGAAGATACCATGAGAGAAGGATCATGAGAGACCTCCAAACTTTGTTAGAACATAATGAATAAATACAATATAGGCCATGGCATAGGCCATAGTGATTGTGAAAAAACATAGGAGAGTTACAACCAAGTGCTTCCAAACCTTGGGAACAACAACTTTCATAACCCTTACATAGGAAATTTCTTGGGTAGTGTAGATGGAGCCCATAGTGTACACCATTAGTCTGCCAACTTGTATAGAAATGGTGGCTCCAAGGGAATGACTAGCAAGATAGATGTTTTGAAGCCTGTGAGATAAATATCAAGGTATGGTGATGCTTAATTTTTTTTGTTATTTTTGAGTTTTTGTTTTCGAATATATATTGGAAGTCACCCATTGTTTTGCATTATTTTTGAATTATTGTTTTCAATATTGGAAGTGGTACAATTTTGGCATAACTTCTATTCAAAATCCTTCTCACTGAAGAATGAGAGCACAAATCTTTGGGGAGAAGAGTAGGGGAAGAAGAATGAATTGAATGGACCAAAAATGCACAAGGAATCTTAGAGAAATCCATTGCCATTGACACTAGGGTAATTGAAGGTAGATCAAGCATTATGTACATATGATCATGATACACTTACCAAAGGGAATATCCTTGCATATTAGGGTCAGGGGCTGACACTAAATACACCCATCACATCTTTGCTTTCTTCGAAGAAGAAGAACTAGACATGCATGCATTATCAATCGAAGAATGATAGCGTGAATCTTTGGAGAGAAGAGTAGATGAATAAGAATGAACATAGTGAACCGAGAATGCACAGGAAGTCTTGGAGAAATCCCTTGTCGTTGACACCCAGGTAATTGAAGGTAGACCAAAACTAACCATGAACGTGGTTGTCAACATCTCCATCTGTATTTTCATTTGAATTTGTTCATTGCAGATACTTTGAGGTGTTGATCAGAAGTACAGAGCGCACCAGTGTGAATGCTCTAGTATTCAAGCCCTAGAAACACATGACATGGGAGTTCGGGTACACAATATAGAAGAGTAATGACCTAGCCAAATTCTTTGCTTAGACAAATGTAAACGATGTAATATAGTCATTTGGCATATTTTCTACTTTGTGCAAATGTAATCCATATAATATAGTAATTTTTAATTTATTTTAATTATATTTTTAAATGTTTTTTATTAATAAGTTTAATGAATAAAACAAGGAATTAAGTCCCATCAAAGTATTTTCAATCAATCATGTGGAAAATTGAAGGAGGGAGTGATGGAGGAAGATGCATAACCAATAACCGAGTTCCTAAGGTTTTGAATTTGAAGCTTTATTCATAGAAGTTTAGGGTACGCTACTAGGTGTGAGGCAGGGATATCCATCAAGGATGACAACCATAGTTCATGACACATTGGTGATGTAGTCCTTTAAGGACACAACCAAAGGAAAAGAAACAACCAATGGCTTTGGATCCCCTTCAGAAATGGGTGGGTAGGGAAAGGCTCAACGACAACAGAGGTATCAAACTAGATGGATCCGACATAGGAGAAACTAAAAGGAAATATTCACAACGATTTTTTATCCAAGACACCAAAAATTCCTAAGTATGAAGTAATCTCCTCCAACATTGGCAACTATGTGCAATACATGAAGGACCATACCGCCATAGGGAAATTTCTGGGCATCTAGCCATAAAAAAAAAAACCTTTTCAGTTAGATGGCGTCAAGATGGAAGGTCAATGGCCAAATTGACCTAACATTGGGTGCAAAGGGATTCTTCATAATAGTTTTCTCATGCCTAGAGGACTGTGAAAGAGTCTTCAAGGAAGGGATGTCTTTTTTTAATTCCATGGGGTTGCACTTGAGACACTAGTTAGAGAGATTTAGTCTGGAGAAAGAGGACTTTATATCCACTCTAGTATAGGTAAGAATGTACTCCTTACCTCAAGAGTTCTAGGAAAGAGAAACATTAGAGGGTTTAGGAAACACCCTCATATCCTTTGTTAAAATCTATGAGGTCATGAAGCAGGAAAGATATACCTCATATGTCTAGATCTATGTGTATATGGATGTATCGAGAGCCCTCCCAAACTCTATAAGTGTAGTGACCTATCTAACAAAACCTAAAATTTCATAAATTTTCTATCATAATTTCTTTACGGTTCTAAATTCAGCGGAAAATCAGTTCATGGTTTAGCAAAATTCAAAATGAGTAGCATGATATAAATAACATATTGAATAACAAACACATCATAGTAAATAATGAACCATCATAACGGTAATGAACATGCCATAATAATGAACATAAATACCTCTCAAGTGAAGTTGTTTCCCCAACTCTGTCTGTCCAAGCTAAAGCTGAAACTCTGCCCAAACTCTGCCAAAAACTGAATCTTTTCCCCCCAGCCAGCTAGGAACAGAGCCTCTCTAGATCCCTAGCTCCAGGCTTCTGTAAGGATTCCTGGCCCCCGAGCCCAAAACTCCCAACGATAGATGCCCCCCGTCTCAGTCCACCAAACTCCAACCAGTTCCTCAAGTGAAAACCAGTAGTACCATCCTCCAGCAAGCTACTCCAACCCCAAACCAGCAATATAGTCCTCTCCTATGAAAATGATGCTCTCCCAAAACACAAGTCCCTTCTCCCATGTTTTTCCCTTCTCTTATGCTCCTTTCCCCCTCTCTCATTCACCGCCTTCTACCTTCATTAAGTCTCACCCACCTTATCTCTCCATTAAGTGTCACCTACCTTATCCCCTTTCCCTTTAATGGTTCCATCATTCGATACATTAAGTCTCCATTTAATAAATTAATAATTTATTAAACTTAAATTCATTAACCAAATATTTAATCATGAAATTAATTAATTAATTAATTAATTAAACTAGTATACATTAAACAAATATTAAATCAGGACAATTGATTAATTAATTAATTAACTAATATACATTAAACAAGTATTTAAATCATGATAATTGATTAATTACTTAGGGTTGTTACAATAAGCATAAATATGGACTCAGAGGGAGAAATGGATTAGGAAAGCGGGCAATAGGAACAATAGGATAACATGGAGGAATATGCAATAGCACTGAGTTTCTTAGCTCTCATTGTCATCCATGGTGAACAAGCCATAGCATAAATGCTAAAGGAAGATCTCAAAAGGATATAAAAAAACCTCTTAAAGAGAATGGGAAAAGTGTCAAACACATCACAAAGCAAACCCCCATAAGGAAGACTGGGCATACACACCAATCAAATGAAAACTTTGACCAAAGGGAACATCAATGAGATAAAGTGAGGACACAAAATAACTAACATAAACTAGAGGAAGAAGGAGTGTTATTGGTGGACTTGGGACAAACAATAGAACTCCCAGGTAAATACTTCTCATCCCAACCCAAATTTTAATAATAAAAGTAATATCCTATAATATAAGAGGCCTCAACACCTCAGGCAAGAAACACCTACTCAAAAGTGCATAGCATAGGTAAAACCAATTGTAGTTCTCCTACAAAAAACTAAATGCAACAAGAATGATATGATCACTATAACTAATTATTGTTGGAAGCATAATGAGGTAGAACTGGTAGAAGAAAAGGGATTTGCAAGGGAGTTAGCTATGTTATGGGATCCCACACAAATCACCCTAGAAGACTTTCAATATGCAAAGAAGTATATTTTTGCAGGCTTTAGAATTCAAGAAACACAAGATATAGTCTTACTTACAAATGTTTATGGTCCTTCAATTCTATTTCTCAAAGCTCCTTTCCTAGACTCTTTGGCAACCCTAGGAGATTAATATAAAAAAAAACCATGGATTTCAAGGGGAGACTTTCATCTAATCATGTCTCTTGAAGAAAAAAGAGGTGGCCAGATAAGTTTGGATGCAAAAAACATACGATTCAAGGAACCCCTGGGCAAGATGGGGCTAATTGACCTCATGTTGGACGTATAGGTTGACTCGGGTTCTAAGTTAATTTTCCAACAAAACCCTAGAAACCATCATCCCCTCTGGTAAACCAGAAGGAAACACTACATACAGAGTGCACAACGCAGTCTCACCCAAGATGGCTTATGGGTGATTGCATGACCCAGATGTTTGCAATCATAGAAGGGACGATGCTAATGGGATGTTAGGCATACCTATTTATACTTCAATATTCATCACCAGATTTACAATTTCGTTAACCTTTAGCATTCATTATGCATAATTATTCTAGTGTGCACTATAAATTAACTCTTGCAAATTCATTAATTTACTTACACTTTCATCATAAACCTTATAAAAGAAACACATAAGAGAAACACACACAAAGACACCTTGTTTTACCGTGGTTCACCCCCCCTGGGCTACGTCCACAAAGATCTTTTGCTTCTTATTAGTCTTCATCAAAATATTGTGTTGCGCGCATTACATCAAAAGTATGGTAATGTTGAGGCTAACCAGTGTCACACCAAACTCCACATCTTGCGACTTGACCCTCAGTTACAACTCCAAAACAAACTCATCTCCAAATCTCTCGACCAAAAAATAGTAACTGCGACTCAAAAATCTCCAAACATACCCAAGATAAGATAAGTTAATATGATCTCCTCATATCTTACAATGTCTATTTATACTACCCAAATGGGTAAAAACCCTTACAATAGAGACCCAAAACCCTAACCCTAAGTGGATTAGGTTTTTCCACATATCAACCTCCTGCATGTGGTTGGTCCTCGATCTAACCGTTCCTTGATTTGACTCTTCTTTTCCTTATGTTTCTTTTCCTTGATTCTTGGTGCACGCTGCCTCTTTAGTCCATTCCTTAGCTACCTACCTCACTTGTCGTCCCCTTCATTATTCCTCAAACTTTTCTCCCAAAATAGCCTACTCCAATAGGCCCCCAACACTAACCTATGGCTCGTCCCAAGCCACTCAAGAAGTGTTTGCCTCCTGCACCGACTTCTTCAATGCCTCAAATCTACCTGTCAGTTCTTGTACTTGTGCTTTCACCTGCATGCTCCTTTCTGCAATGTTATCCACCAACTACATTGTAATGTACTCCTTAATCCCTTCTACACTCTCCAAGTGTAGTTTCTCTATCCTGCCCTTTGTTTCCTCCAATTCTGTAATAATTGTTTCTACCTCGTCCTGCAATGGCTCCAGTTGATCCTGCCTTAATTGCTTCTCCGTCTAGATTGCCTTCAGCTCTGCTTACAGTTTTTTATCTCTTATGCACTCGTCATCCTGTCTAATATGGCCATATTCTTATGTTTGTGCTTCAAATCCTGGACTGCATTGTTTATATTTCCCTCCTTCTAGTCTAATTCTTGAATCTTCACATCTTCCTGCAATTCAATCCACATCTGTGTTGTACTATTATATAGTTATGTCATTGTGGTAATCTCCCCTTCAATACTTTTTATATATTCTATAGCCTATTGTTCCCTTTTTTCTTTGATCTTTGGTGGAGTCCTAAGGATCACCTTCTCTGCCATGTCTTTGATTTCCAATCTATATCTCTCCATCGCCTGCGCTATCTTTTGAATCTTCTCTTATGCGCTTAACTCCTCTACTAGTGCGTTGTCTGGGATGGTTTGAAAGACTTCCTCAAGCCATTGTTCTAGTTTCTTTGTGCGTTGTGTTTCTTCATCCCTCTCGAACTATACTTCTTTGAGGGTTATATCTAGTACCTTTTTCACCTGCTTCATTGTCTCCAAGTTTGTCTCATCTATCCTGGCCCTTTATTTAACTTCATGTGTGACACTGATCTGCAACCTGTATAACGCCTTGGTTGGAATCTTGGACAACACCAAGTCCAACTGCTCTATATCCTTCAAAGGTTTATGCGTTGTTTCCTTGTCGACTTGTAGCATTCCTTGGTTCATCTAGAAAGTCTCACTTCCCATTGTTTTTGTTTGTATTGTCTCCTTTTATTCATGAGTTTCCTCCTGATGTGTTGTGCCCTTCTATTGTGCTATATTGATCTGTAGGATCTCCATAACTTCTTTAATCTCCATCATATTTTTCATTAGTT
>ML859699.1:8331-25317 GCA_009831015.1 Picea engelmannii
ACCCTCTCTTGTTGATACTTACCCCCCAATATTCGTCTGTGTTTGTTTGCAGTTGCCGATACATTTCATTCATCGTATTTCAATTTACATCGTTTACATATTGGCTCTCGTCCATACATCATATTTACAATATACATCGCTTGGCTCTCGGCCATGTACTATATTTACAATACACATTGCTAGTTTGGGGTTTGAAAACGGGGATGTTACATCTATTAAATCCATACAGTAACCAAATGTTATATTTAAAACATTTTGTTGTGTCTTTGATTTATCTTATTGCCACTAAGCCAAATTGAGATTGAAGAAAACAAAGCAAGGATACCCCCTATAAAAGGAAAAACACCCACCTTGAAGTGAGAGAAGTATTGTTGAGGTCACAATGGATAGTATTTATGAGTTACCTCAAGTATGTTCATAAAGTGTCTTTGGACTTGATATTTGAAGAGTATATTTGAGTGATAAAAAAATGGTGCCATTGTCAAAGACAAGTCCAGTTCCTAGGGATTAGTAGTGTGTTATCCAAGCATATTTGATGATATACCTATTAATTTGTAGATTATCCATCTAACTACATGGGACAAGGATCACTAAGTTGAATGCATGAAAAAATCATCTCACTTGGATCCATCCGAAAGAATTGTTCTACTATTTGAATCCTAGAAAATATTTTCAAAGAAATCAAGGTGAATAATCAAAACACAAGTACACCATGTGTTAATTTGATCCTAGAAGACATGAGGTCTTGCTTTTTGATGATGTAGAAGAAAAGAAAGAAAAGAGTATACCTAGAAAACTAATACCTATCCATATGACAATTTTCCATATTTCAAACCTTATAATCATTGTCATGGCTTAGCCAAAATGGTTGGAAAACATATACCTCATTATATTTTAGTTCCATAGTTGGGTAACATCATGTTTTCCCTAACAAATATATAGAAGCTTTGCCTAAATTATAGGGAAATAATGCCATATATGTTGAAGACCATCTAAAGGTATACTATAATTATCTCGATGATTGTTGATTTGAATAGGAGGATCTTGATCATGAAATTGCTTGTACAAAACCTTGAGAAATATGTTAGGACATGGTACTAGAGCCTACCAAGACATGGAATTGCAACTTATGAAGAATTTTAAAAGGCATCCAAAGATGAATGGGGTGATGTTGAAGAAAATAGTTTTATATTCATTGAATTGGCCAGAATAAAGGAGAAAGAAAATGAGATGGTTAAGGAGATTAATAGCATATTCAGTAAAATTGATGTGACAGTTCTTCTTACAATTAGGCCAATAAATGAAACAGCCCTAGTATTATATAGTGGTGCCTTTGACCCTCATTTCAATTTATTGTTGAGGGAAAACAATTTGCCAAACTTGAGGTTTGTTTTCACTGTTATCTTAAACCCAAAAAGTAGCATGCTTAATGCAAGAAAGATGGAAGGATTTGAAGCACCAAATAAATGAGGCACTAAGGTGGAAAACTTTGAAAAGACATCAGTTTTCATTGACCTTATAATAGACAAGGTGGACAAGATGAAAAATAACTTTGCTAGGATGGCCAATCTACTATAAACATTGAGTAACAAAGTCCCTAGGATGGAGAAATGACAAGCTTCATCATCTCAAACTTTTAATCCATAGTAGCAAAGACCTATTAACCCCCATATTTTCTTGTGTAAATAGAGGGTTAAGAGACAACTAAATTTGATCCAGATGGAATTTTGTAATAGGTACATCGAGATTCACAGAAATCAGAGTTCATTTTAAAGGCAAGGGCATATCAGAGGTATATTCATTATTTTTCAAGAAAATTGTTATTTTCAACAGTTTTCCTATTTTCTAGGAGCCAGAGTTCAGAGGTCCACAAGTCAGGGGCGATCACATATTTGGGATCCTTGTGAGCTCATGATTCCAATGAGTTTTTTATGGGTGATATGTGAGACACTATTATTTTTAGTAATTAGGGTTTCAAGTCTCATATGACGATTATGAGCATATATTTGGATTCCTTGCAGAAAATTGAATCTGATCAAATTGATTTCATTGACAAGTGAGATGTTATTTTTAGCAAGTCCTATTTTTAGGCATGATATAGTTTGTAGTGATTTCCTAATAGTTCCCTTCATTTTTTCCTTTCTTATTGTTTAGGAGTGGAACTATTATTTTTATCATGTCTATATTTAGCAGTGTTATTATTAGCGGGTGAGGGCGACATACTCCTAGTTATAACAAGTAATTGGGAAATGGTTTGGATTGAGAAAGTGGGATCTTTTCAAGGTCACACATGGAAACATTCCAACCTTATATTGTCAAGAAAACACTATGTGTATTCTTTGGTAAATTTGGAAATTAGCTGAAAAATTGGTTACATGACTTCAATGTTATTTTCGGTGAGTGACTTGTCATTTATTTTTGGCAAATGAGGGTGCCTTCCTTAAATTACTCATTTTTTATAATTTTGAAAAACTAGGAGACGATTATTTTTGGCTAAGGTGACTTCCTTGATTAGTTTTCAAGAGAAAGGAGAATTTATTATTGGAACATGATAGCTAATGTTGGAAATTTTATTTTTGGAGACAACTCACTTGTCTTGAGTTAAATCAACATCGCATGGATTATTAATAGAATTTAAGGGAGCATGTGATCTTAGTTATTGGTGAAGAATTTTGACCCCTTCCTTAGTAAGAGTTCCATTAATATATATGGTTGTTAGCGGGTTATTTATAGTGGTTTACTTCATTCACAATCGCCACCTAACAACAACTACACTCTACATGAGCAAGCCACCCATTTTTGGGAAATTGAAGTGTTATAAAAGTAAGGTGAATGACATTGTTTAGGCAGAGTTTTTCAATGAGCAGCCAGCCTTTTCTCTTCCATATTCTCTTTCTTTTCTCGTTGCCTACAATATGCACAATGCATAATATTCTAGCCAGTCTTGTATTTTATCTGTATGATGCAAACAATATTTTGACTAATACAATGATAGAGTTTGAATATGCGGCTTTTTCATAGCTTTTCGTATTTGATGGTGAAATAGTCTTGTTTTGTGTAGTGGTGTGGGTGTCCAAAGTGCCTTTACTTTGATTGTATCGATCATTTTTAGTGTGCATTCATCTTCTTTTTGTCTTTCATATTTAGCGGTGTGAATTGAAATTCTCTTATATTATTTAATTATAAGCATTCTTATGTTCTTGGTTGTTTGCATGCATACCAAGGACAATTATTTTATTTTTTGATCTTTCATATTGACCACGCATATTTTTCTAAGTGATTGACAGTGCGTGAACAATAAGGATGTCCCATGTGACTAGAAAAGCACCAGTCCAAACTAAGGTGTAATTAGCAGTGACCTTAGGCTAATTACTCATAGTTGTCTCTCGGGTTTTCCCAGAGCAGATTTGAGGGATAACAAATTGGCACCTTTTCCAAGGACTTTGTCAATCCTCAAATATTGCAACAACATTAATGATTTTTTATTTAATGATCTATTTTGTTTTGACTCACCTTGCATCTCCACTAGTGTGTGAATGGATCATACTAACAAGTAGAAATATATGAGATTTTATCATACACAAAGCATTATTATGAGTTTTAGTGAACTTGAACATCTATTCTGAAACCTAAGGGTGGAGCACTACCTAACAACATCCCATGGAGAATCCATTATAGAAATATCATGATTGATCATGGATGTTGAATACATATAGTGGTGGCAGCATAATACATCCCTGGTGGAGGAGTTATTTCACATTAAGAATGGAGAATATGAAACCACTCTCGAGTTTCATGGAAGATTTATCCAATAATTGCATAAACTCCACCCCTCGTTTTGACAAAACATCTTCATGGATTATGTCTTTGCTTTTTTATTCAAATTTTTGTACCCTCCTTTGGAGTCAAAACCCAAGAAATTTAGGGGAAGCTCTCTTGGCTTCCCTAAGAGTGTATCGATTCCTTATTGCTGAAAAAGAACATAATAGTGGAAACTTTACATATTATCAAAGTATTTCAGTAATAAAGAGGATGAAAATGACTCATGCTTGGATGATCATGTTTGCACCACTTGAGTCATATGTAGAGTTCCATGGAGATGAAACTGAAGAGTTGAGTTTATAAGTGGGTTCATTGATACCTTCATGATGATGATAAGATTTGAAAGGAAGAGAAACAAATTAGCCATGCAGAATTGAATTAGCGGGAAACTTTATCCTCGCATATCCCAGAGGTAGTTGAAGGATAGTTCGATTAGAGAAACTTTTGGTTCAACTAGAAGATGATCTTCTATACAATTTTCCCGTGACCCCACATTTGTATTTTGTTTTTCAAGGAGATCCTATGACTGATCATTGCTTGGATACCAATATTACTTACAATTTGGTTAAGCTAAGGATGATGGAGGTGTTTCAGGAGATAGATTCTAAGAGTTTTGGCTCTTATACTTTCTTATTAATAATTGGTGAGATACCATGTTCCATGTTTCAACCAACAATCTTTATTGATCTAATAAGCAGTAAGCACATGAATGCATCTTTCTGTCTTGGGAGACTTCATGATTGGTTGCACTTGATGGTTGACTATGTTGATCTTTATCATATCACTAATCACTTGGTTGCATGGTTACATTGGTCATTCAAGTACATTGATTGATCATAGCAACTTTGACAAACCTCTAGAATAAGAGATTTTGGGCTCTAATTAAAAAAAAAAGGTGTTTTTTTGGGTTTCTATGGGTAGTTACCGCATCTCATATTAGTGTTACATTGTAGATTTCCTTATATTTCAGTTATTTTTATTTTCAGATGTTAGTTTTGTTATTTTTTGGTCATCGATGAGCTTGTGGGTTGCCTTACCTTGTTGATTTTCCTTTAATTTTTCTATTGTCATGTCCTAGTTTGCAGTTTTGTCACTTTTCCTTGCTTTGTGTCAGCACTTCATCTAATTTCCTTCATAATAAATGCCTCACATGTATGCAGGTCTCTCATTTCATTTGTTTTCATTTAGTTTGAGATTGTAATTTGTTATTTGTTGAAGTCAAACCCTTGAGTATGATGCCATCAGTGATGGTCAACATTGTCTAGATGTTCATGCCTAGGTCAAGCCTGGAAGAGGGCGCCATGCTTTCCACTATGTGAGTACCAAGTCTAGTAGGTGGGTAGTGTTAAAAAGGAAATAGGAGTCTTGAATCGTATTATTTCCTTATTTCTTTAGTGTTTGCATTGAATCATATTATTAAGTCAATAAATTATTCATCCAACCTTAGGGATATGGTGTCCTTTTGATGTATTTACCGGTTTCTACTTCATACTAAGGGAAATTTTTTCATCATCGCCTTCTTCTTAGCAAATCATTCTTCATCAAATTCAACACATCATTTGAGGGGTGATCCAAAAACTAGAGCGTCTTGACGATCGTTAGCCTCATTGGTAGTCGTCTCGCACTCAACAGTATTGATCATCATTGGGTATTGATTGGATAGTTTGGTCAATGTTCGACTTCAAATCATTATTCATGATGATAGCCAATGCTCGTACCTTAGGGTCATGTTGTGACTAGCACTACAAGCCCTCCATTTTACCTCCTATTTTGATACCTTCCTAAAATGGAGCCCCCTTATTTTTTGAAACATAAAGAAAATTATCATAAGTCCCTTTGATCAAACAAAAATCTTCTCCTGGTAACTCATGATCCCCTTGAAAAAATTGAGAAATTATTCAAAGTGGAAATTTTAAGAAATTTTCAATGAAGTTCTTTTCAACTCTTCCAAGTTGCTCGGAGGAGTTCCCTTCAAATATTTGGAGCTACTTGGAGGAGTTCCCTTCAACTCTTCCAAGCTGATCGGAGGAGTTCCCTTCAACTCTTCCAAGTTGCTCGAAGGAGTTCTTGCCAATCGCTATGATAAAGCAAAGCAAATTCAGAAAAGTTGTGATAAAGGTCTACAAGCAAGTTCGGCAAAGTTGTTAAGAAAGCCTTCAAGCACACCTACCACATTTAATGCTACTTAATTAAATTTAAGATATATAAAGTGAAACAGGGTTGGGGGCATTATCACTATACCAATTTATCTTGACTTGACACTAGAGAGCTCGATAAACATTGTTAGAGGGAATTTTTTCGTCCCATCCCTCTACACATGGCAGCGATCAACCAGTAAGTATGTTCCCCCCTTCTTTTCTCTTTGCTTAAAAATTAGGGTTAGGGTGTTTTTCCACACTTTCCTTTTGCACGAATTCAACCCTAATCCACCTCTATTCCCTTGGATTGTTCAGACTCTATGCCCTCATCAATGAATTGACCCTTTCTATGCCTACATTTTCCCTTTGTAATTGACCATTCCCCAATACCCTAGCTTCAAGCTCGGCTATCATTTTTCGTATAAGGCGTGGAATATCGACCTAGAAAAACCCTAAGCCCACAATATGTGACTCTAAGCTAATCGAATGGTTCCCCGCCATGCTTCATATTCACACATTTTGTCCCAGAAATTGTTTTAGTAACTCTCTAAAGCATATCAGAGAAGATAATAAATTCAAATATTGGGTCAAAGGTTGATATCCCACTACCAATGTAAGGAGACCATACCATTATATGGTATTCATGTTGTGCAGGTTGTATGGGGAACCAAACACAACACAATTTCCTTTTTTATATCTGTCATTAATTTATTTATGTGCATATGTAGGTGCCTCATTGAACTGGGCGGACATATTGTCTAAGAATCTTAAAAGTGCAATTTCAGTTGTTACATGATCACAATTGGGCATCTTTCCCAGTTTCCATATGGATTCATATCTTTTCGACATAATGTGCATAACTCACAAATACCTGAACATGGGATGGATTTGGTTTCATGTTGATGTTGCTATCCATATTCACTGCAAATTACTCTGGGAGAAAAAATATTGATTATATTATCGAAGGATCTGTGAACACTTTTTCACACCACTATACGAGTTCATTTTTTGCGCCTCCCCGCCCTGTATCACTGACAAGGCCATAGAAATTAGAAGGAAAATTGGGGATTCGTATCTAATGGAGCATGGTACATATATCAGGATATATTGTGTGATGAAACTGCCTCACCTACTTCCTATATTTGTCCCAGATAAACTTGTACTCTAGGAAGTAGCATATCAGACAATCATACATCGGTTCGGAGGAATGTTGTATAGATCAAAGAAATCCATCTGGTTTCCATTTCCCCTTTTCATTACTACTTTTTTGAAAACACCAAACAGGCCCAGAAAGAAGTAGACATCTTTCTCTCCTACAATTTTGGAGAGGAAAGATTCAGGAGACATGATCCCAAGAACATTGTCAAAGATCATCTTCATATCATGAGACTACCTTACGAATACACCACTCAATTCTGAGAAGAAGGTGTACATAAGAATGTCAGAACCTATGATGAGGTTATTTTTAATAGGCGGGATCAACCAAGAGGCAAAATTGAGGACGAAGAAGATGCAAGAGAGGTAGCTATAAAATATGTTGAAAGATATGAATACGAGAGATATTCCCCCATATCTCTCTCGACCCATTTAGGTTCTGCAAAAGAAGAAGAAGAAGAACCAACCGAAAAAAAGAGGAGGGACAAAGAGAAAGTGTTGAAGAAGAAAAATGATGCTAAAAAGAAGAAAAAGTTGGAAGCTGACAAAGCAAAGGCTATTAAAGAAAGTGAAGCAAGAGCAATAGTCGCTGCCAAAAAGGAAAAGGAGTTACCTGAAGCATCAAGAATAGTGGCAGAATTAGTAGAAAAGGAAGCAAAAGATAAAGTTGTTGAAGAAGGAAGTAGATGATAGAGAGGAAAACATGCACCCAATGGATTTGGATGTCCCTGGAACATCCACCAGAGGCGCAAAAATAGAAACAACAAGTAATAAGTTGGGTCTCAGGCCTTCGGAACCTTTTCAGTCGACTGAGATAGTAGACATCCATACTTTCACATACAATAGAAAAATGGTCTGGATCGTACAAGAAAGGATTAAAAAATTTCCAGCATCAGAGGGAGCTCCTCTATTAGTAGTAACCTAGGTGCATGTTGCAAGAGATGTCAGGGAAAACCCTGTGGCAACAGCGAGGGAAGGATTTGCATTCATGGATGCAATTGTAGATAATATACAAAGGTTGTGTCAACAAAATGAGGAGAGAAGGAAATGAAGATCAAATAGTTAGACGAGAAGCTCCAACAAGTAAGGATAGATGAGATAAGTCTTCTCAGTTTTAAATCCAGCGCGAGAAAAGTGAGAACTGAGCTACAAGGTGCAGTCATTGATATGTACACCAACCTACATCTCTTCCAAAATGTAGTTACAATAGTGATTGAACAAAATAATAGGATACATATGCAGCTGACACAATACAACACTAATCGGGAAGGTATAGCAGACATTGATACCTGGATAGAAGAAAATATTGATGTGCCTCCATAATTATACAGACCCTTAAGGAAGACAGATCTGTATGCGCTAGATCATTTCCAGCAGGTGGGGAAACAAGCAGACAAAGAAGTGACCAAAGCAATGGGGATTTTCTCTAGAACTCACAAAGTTGCTCAAGAGTTGATAAGACATGGTCGGCTCCCAATGTTAGAAGAACTTGGGAAGAACTTAGTCATGGAGAAATTAGTGAATGCAGTTTAGGAAATTACAAGTAGAAGGAGACAAGTAGTTGAAACATCAACTTTCATCTCAATCGATCTTATTCATCTACATTTGATATAGCCAATGAAGCTCCATACTATGATACAAGCTTACATGAAAAAATTGGAGAAGGATATAAGTGCCTTGGATGATAGTGTGGCCATGATTGAAGCAATGTTGGAGCAGCTATATTACAGGAGGACTGAGTCACTGTATAACCAGTTGGAAGTTTGGATGGCTTATCTCCAGAGTAAAAGACCATAGGAAAAGGACAAACCATTGTTTTCTCTTTCATATTTTCCTAACCATATCAAGTTTCGTCCTTTTGTGCCACTTGTCATAAGAGAAGGGAATGTGAATAGTTTGTAACTGCCTCCTCAAGAGGGAGGCGAAAAGGAAAACAGGAGTTAATATTATTTGTATAAAAGAGACTAGAGACTCTCAAAATGGGGACTTTTAGACTTTTGGCTTTTCAAGCATTGTATAGACCCAAGAATTGTTTCAAGAACTTATACAGTGTTGATCAATATTAATAAGCCCTCAGGGCCAGTATTTTAGAAGAAATCTTGTGTAGAAACTGATCGAAGCTTTGAACTAGTTCAAGTGAAGATAATTGCTATTTCTATGGACCATAAGAATGCTTTGTTTGTTGTACACTAATTCTTATGCAATCTTAATCATATTTTTGTAGTATTGGTATTTCTTTGAATATTTCCATGCCTTGAGTTTCGTGAGTAGTTACAGTATATGTTATTATAATCTGGACTAATCTAATTATATACTTATATATGCTATTGTTTCCAATCTTTCTCTTTTTATACAGTTAATTGTTTTAAAGTTGTTTTAAGGTTTGGTTTCAATATAACTCACCAGTTACTTTAGCTTTGCTCCTAGCTAGGATAGGTTAGCATATATTAGTGATAGGTTAGTTGTTTTTACATACATGGTCTTCATCTACATCTCTGCACTACATCCATCCTCGCATCGGTACACCGGACCTTAATCGGTAATGTAATGTCCCCAAGGCCGAGCCCAGTTGTAAATCTGATGTATGAAATGAATTGTAAATATGTGTTATAGGCTGGTGAGCCAAGTTTGTATAAGTCGGTGGGCTTATGTGATTGTTAGTCCAGAGAGCTTAAGGGTTGGAGGCCAAGGGTCTAATTTTGTACCTGAATGTATGCAGCACATTAATAAAATATTAACACCACTAGGTGCAGACCGACCACAATGAATGAATGAAGGGGGACTAAGCATCCATAGAGAAGGAAAGGAATTAGGGGCTGGAAGGTGGGAAAGGGGCTAAGTGTTGAGCCTGGGGGATAAACCTAGAGGGCTTAAGCCAGGGAATAATATTTTAATATTCTCCCAAAAAGACATGTGCATTTTATGTTTTATCCTAAGTTTCTGGCAAGGGGAGGACGTACAAGGGTGATGCGTGCGGGTGGAACGCATGCAGTTCCATGGGTGACAAGTGTCAACCCTGGCGCATGTGAATAAAACGACCAGGATGATTCATGAGAAGGATTCCTCCTCCATTCTACCCGATTTCCTGAATACGTACGAAGCCCTGGATAGTACGACCAACCCGAATCCTGCAGAGAAATCCTCATGCGTTCCTGAGAGTCGAAAATTCCATGTCGTCTTTGATAATCTGTGTGCATCCTTTGTCCGACTGATTGAACCTGTGCGTGGAGGCTCTGTTCCGAAGTAGTGACCCTGAACCATTCCGCCATTGTTGACCCAGTTGGAAAGCCTATGTTTGGCTCTGTAAATCCATGTACACCTCTATTTTGTGAGCCGAGAAGCCTGTGTTTGTTTCTGAAGAGACGGTTTCACCTCCGTTTTGAGTCGTGGAGTCTGTGTCGACCCCTATGGGAATTACTCATCATGCATTCCCGTGAACCATCACTGTGAGGCCTCGAGCCATTGTTGAGCCTGTTTGAGAGGCTGTGTTTGTATTTCCGATTGGCTATGGTGACCACGCAGAGCTGGACTGCGGGTGGCTTGATGGCCAGCGCGAGTTGTGATTGAGCCTCTGTGTGATCTCTCTCTAGGTGAGGGAGGTGGTTGTTGTTGGAAGAGGTTTCTTCCAGAGAGTGTCCAACACCAGCTTCAGGCTCTAAGACTTCTTGATCCAGCCTGTTGTCAAGACCCAGAGAGGGAGGTTAGTACCAATGGACTGTGCTTGTGAAGGTGTATACTCCCGGGCGGAACAGGCATGTGGGGACTGAGAGTCTGGTAGTAGTGGGCGTAAGATGGCTTCTTGGGAAGAATCCTTCCATATTTTCTGTGTTGTTTTCCCTGTAACCTTAGCCTAGCCTAGGATTCCTTGCCTTGGGGTGGAGCTTAGTCCCAGCTCGGGGGTGACCCACTACTGAGCTGATGAGCAGTGCGATCTAAGGCTGGGAGGTTCGTGGAAGGTTTGCACTTGGTTGGTGGAGTCTACCACTGTTAAAAAGATAAGTATCTAATTATGTTTTAATCATGTTTTGCATGACTGTGCTGCTTATGTTATCATGAATCCCGTTGTGTGTATGAATTAATGTTAAATGCTATTGATTGTTAATTATAGAAGAAAATATTATGTTTACTCTAAGTTTAATTGAATCTCTTGATTAAATGCATGTTATTATATAATGCATGTACGAGTTATGTACCAAGTGGTCTTATAGTATCCTTTTAAGAGTGATTAAGCTATGGTAGCCGAAAAGGTGCGCTATAGTTTGGTATCAGAGCCAAGGTTTCGACACTGAGCCTAGATGGGCCAGTGGAGCGGTCTTTGGACTGAGAGTGCGAGGGAAATTGGGTCTGGAAGGCCAATTTCAGACCTTGGTTTGCTCCGAAGTGTCAATGAGTTACTTGACGATTTTTAAGCTTAGGAGGTTTAGCGGTGTGTGAAACCGCAGTCGGTGTGGTCTATGGCCACAGGGAGATAAGTCTCCACACCAATAGTGTTAGAACCTTAGGATCTGCTCGGGAGGGAAGGTGAACCCTCGTGACCATCAGATCTGGAGAGTGTGCGCAGGGTTTAAATCCCTTTTGATTTGCACAGGAGTGTGGGAATCGCGATACACGAACTCTCGATGCCCGAAACCCCGAAATGTCGAAAAGATCTACACCGTAGATCATGGGGAGAAGAACTTGACCGTTGGATCAAGTAGTTTAGTAAACAGTGATTTTGGGATTTCGGCAGATGGAGGTTCGAGATGTCGGGTGCACGAACTCCCGATGCCCGAAACCCCGAAATGCCGAAAAGATCTACGTCGTTGATCTGAGGAGGGGATCTGACCGTTGGATTCCATGCTTGGAATGGATGTGGGTGCATGAATGTGTACCACATGCCAGTGATTTGAGAAGACAAGAGAGAGTGGTGGGACCTGATGACATTGTTAAAAGCGACGTGGACCCTCCTGAACGTGCCATGTGCCACCGTGGTGGTGGGTGACAACTGTGTTATGTGGGCCCGGAGGGTAAAGTAAATCAAAATTTTTGAAGTCGGGGGTTGGAAAGGAAAGCAATTCTGAAAGCCTCATAGACCGAAACCCCAAAACCAGAAGTCTCGAAGTCCCAAAATCTCTGAAGACGGAAGAATCGTAGCGGATTTTAAGGATGACAGCTGTGTTGTGGGCCCGAAGAGTAAGGAAACCGAATTTTCGAAATTCGGAAATTGGAACGGCAAAAGGTTCGGAGTCACTGCATCGTGAACTCTCGGGTACCGAAGACCTGAAACCCCAAAAAATGAAGTCATGAAATTGCAGAGCCGAACGAGAGCTCAGAAAACTTATTTGAATCGAAACGTCTTTTGTTCTTGTTCGTATTGGCTTATAAATGTTGTGGATTGTTCGTGAAGTTTTAATGGCCTGACAAACTTCGAATTGAATTTCACAGTGCATGTGTAGAGTTCAATGAAGAGTCAGAACTCCAGTTAACCAACGCCGAGTATGGAGTGGGAAAAGGTGCAGATTGCCCCTGAAATAGAGGACGAACGAGAAGGAAGGGATGTCAATGTGGAAGTGGAAGGATTGAACTCCAATGGGCACGGGAAAGAGAAGGATAAGGAAGGACATATGATGAAACTCATAGAAAGATTGCAGAAAGATGCCCAGGCTCGCCTAGCTGATAGTCGAAAGCTCATGAAAACCAAGGATCGGCAGGGTGAATTCAAATTAAAAATGTTGAAGAGCCTAGAAAGAATAGAAAAGAAATTGGAAAAAGAGAGTGACACAAGAAGATCAAGAAGTGTCAGAACCCCTAAGAGGAGAAGAAGATCGAGGAGTGGTAACAGACATTACCATCTCTCCCCGAAGTATTTTGGCAAGGAAACACACAGTAGTTCAAGCTCGTCTCCTACCAGAAAACACCAAAAATCTGGAAAGGATGAATTGAAAGGGGAGATGAACAAGATTAAGCCTCCAACATTTGATGGAGAACATAAGAAGGAGGAAGATGCCGAGACATGGTTGCTTGGCATGAGGAAATATTTCCAACTGCAGAATTATTCTGCCCATGCAGAAGGAAGAATTGCAATGTATCAACTGAAAGGAAAAGCATCCATGTGGTGGGATCAGTTTTTGCAGGTGCAACACATCAGAGAGAAAGAGGTCACTTGGAAGGAATTTAAGAGGTATTTTGAGAAGAAATACCTGACTAAAAGGTACTATGACAGAAAGATGAAGGAGTTCTTCGAACTCAAGCTAGGCGGCATGACTATTGATGAGTATGAACGAAGTTTTCTAGAACTACTAAAGTATGTTCCGTTCATCAAAGATGAGGATGTCAAAATTCAAAGGTATCTGAGTGGACTGCCACCTTCCATTGGTGACAAGATTCAGTATGATGATCCTAAGACCATGGAAGAAACCATAAGAAGGGAGAAATGCTTATACAAATAGCAAAGAGAAAAGCCTACCTTTTGGAAGGCTTGGGATGACCTGAAGACATTTAAGAAAGAACAGAGGTATAAGGAAAACAGGCCTCCCTTTTTCAGAAACAGTCTTCAAGGACAGCCATCGTTTAGAGAGTCGAGAATGATTGAAGAGGGAGCACAAATACAGAGACAGACACCCATTCAGTGTTGGGGTTGTCAAGGAAACCACAAGTACAGAGATTGTCCCCATAAAAATGGTAAAGAGAGAATTGTTCATATTGTTCAGCAAGCTGAAACAGTGGAGGATATGGGCAGCAGAATGTCGAGGATCTACACATCCTTGGACAACAAGAAAGTAGAATTTCAATCGCACATGATTGAAGTGGAAGGTATGATTAACAACCAACCACTAATTATTTTAATTGATTCAGGGGCTAGCCATAGTTATGTAGATCCTAGAGTGGTGGACAGTTTGCATCTAATGAGAAGAAAACATGAGAAGTCTTGGTTAGTGCAGTTAGCCACAGCGACCAAGAGGAAGGTCATTGAATTGGTTAAGTCCTATTCAATAGACATGAAAGGAATGAGCACTAAGGCTGAATTGAACATTCTGCCTTTAGGATCATACGATTGCTTAATTGGGATGGACTGGTTGGACCAGCACCATGCCCTTCTGGACTGCCGTAACAAGAGATTTACATGTCTGAACGAAGAGGGAAATCAGGTAACAGTCCAAGGAATTCCCAGAGTCATGGCTGTTAGGGAAATCTCAGCCATGTAGCTGAAGAAATGTTACCGGAAAGGATGTCAAGCATTTGCAGCTCGGGTGGAAGAAGCATCCCAAGATATAGTCTCGAATCTGGAAGATCACGAGGTACTCAAAGAGTTCAAGGGCGTATTTCAGGAGGTACCTGGACTACCTTCGAAGAGGGACATCGATTTTTCTATAAATTTGATGCCTGGAGCAGCTCCAATTTCAAAGGCTCCTTATAGAATGAGTACGCCAGAGCTGAAAGAGTTGCAATTGCAGCTCGAAGAGCTACTAAAGAAGGGATACATTCACCCTAGTGTGTCACCTTGGGGAGCCCTGGTCCTATTCGTGAAGAATAAAGATGGGACGTTGAGGTTGTGCATTGATTTTTGGCAGTTGAATAAGGTCACTGTCAAGAACAAGTATCCTCTGCCAAGGATCGATGATCTTTTTGATCAGTTGAAGGATGCGAAAATATTCTCGAACATAGACCTCAGATATGGATATCACCAAGTGAGAATAAATGATGAGGACATCAGCAAGACCACCTTTAAAACAAGGTACGTTCATTATGAATTCACAGTGGTGTCGTTTGGATTGTCAAACGCGCATGTTGTTTTCATGTGCTTAATGAATGGGTTGTTCAGAGATTATTTGGACAAGTTTGTCATAGTCTTCCTGGACGATATCTTGGTGTATTCCAAGACAGAGGAAGAACATGAGCAACACCTGAGAATGGTGCTGCAGGTGTTGAGACAACACCAGCTGTATGAAAAACTGAGCAAGTGCTCATTTTATCAAAGACAAATTCATTACTTGGGACACATTATATCTGAAGAAGGGATCGTTGTGGATCCTGAAAAGGTTGAGGCCCTCCGAGAATGGCCAGCGCTAAGGAATGTGGAAGAAGTTAGATATTTTATGGGTCTGGAAGGCTACTACAGAAGGTTTATAGCTGGATTCTCAAAGATAGCTCACTCTATCACTTCCTTGCAAAGGAAGGAGAAAAAGTTCCAGTGGAATGAAGAATGTGAGAGCAGTTTCCAGCAATTGAAGCAACTGCTAACCAGTGCTCCAATCCTGAAGATTGCAGATCCAAATAAGGATTACGTAGTGTGCACTGATGCGTGTAAGGAGGGGCTGGGAGGAGTTCTTGGCCAAGAGGGATTTGTAATTTGTTATGAGTCCCGAAATCTGAAAGAGCATGAAAGGAATTATGCCACTCACGATTTAGAGCTAGCAGCAATCGTCCACGCCTTGAGGAAATGGAGACATTACCTCATGGGCAAAAGATTTGAGTTGAGAATAGACCATAATGGTTTGAAGTATTTATTTGATCAGCCGACTTTAAATGCCAGGAAAATCAGATGGTTGGAGTTTCTATGCGAATATGACTTTGATATCAAGCATATCAAAGGGAAAGAAAATAAGGTGGTTGATGCACTCAGCAGAAAAGTGCACTAATTACATGCTACATCCATCAGCATGTACAGGACTGAGATTAAAGACAGAATTTTGGAAGCTGCAAATGCTAATTCGCAGTACAGAGGTTTAGTAGCAAAGCTACAGCAGCGTGAGAGACCACAGACCAAGGAAAGTTACACCTTGGGAACTAATGGTTTACTTCTGTATAAAAATAGAGTGTATGTACCCAATGTCTGAGAATTGAAGTTGGCAATTCTAAAGGAGATGCATAATGTGGCTTATACTGGACATCCTGGATATCAGAAGACTGTGGCAGCAGTCAAAAGCCATTATTTTTTATCGGGTCTAAAGAAGGAAATCGTTGAATACATCGCCAGATGTATGGAGTTCCAAAAGGTTAAGGCTAAACATAGGCACCCAGCAGTGTTGCTACAGCCTTTACCCATTCCTGAATGGAAATGGGACATGGTAACAATGGATTTTATCACAGTATTGCCCAGAACAAGCAAGCAGCATGATTCAATCATGGTGGTCATGGACAAGCTTACTAAAGCCACCCATTATATTCCACTGAAAACCACCCACAGGGCAGCTAATGTTGCTGATATATTTTTAAAAGAAGTTGCACGCTTGCACGGAATTCCTAAGACAATTGTGTCTGATAGGGACCCAAAATTCACTTCAAATTTCTGGAAAGGACTGTTCAAAGGATTCGAAACGAATCTGAACTTTAGTACAGCGTATCATCCTGAGTCTGATGGTCAGATAGAGAGGGTGAACAGGGTAATAGAAGACATACTGAGAATGTATGTGATGGATAAACCATCAAGGTGGGAAGACTACCTGCATTTGGTAGAATTCGCCTACAATAATGGGTATCATGCATCGTTGAAGATGAACCCATTCGAAGCACTTTATGGAAGAAAGTGCAACACTCTAGTGAGCTGGGATAATCCAGCTAATAGAGTAGTCGTTGGGCCTGAACTGCTCAAACAGATGGAAGATCAAATGATAAAAATTAAATGGAATCTGAAAGTTTCCCAGGATAGGCAGAAAAGTTACGCTGACAGTAACATAACCCATAGATAATTCAAAGTGGGTGACCATGTTTTCTTGAAAGTGAAAACTAACAGGAGTTCCCTGAAGCTAGGAAGTTGCGCCAAGTTTGCAGCAAGATTTTGTGGGCTATTTGAGATCCTGGAAAGGATTGGGCCAATTGCATACAGGCTTGCACTACCTGCATCTATGATTGTACATAATGTGTTTCATGTTTCACTGCTTAAGAAATATGT
>WSFP011407025.1:0-25317 GCA_009831015.1 Picea engelmannii
AGACAATACTTCAACATATGTATAGCAGAGTTGGGTGGACATGCAATATCAACCATCTTTTGTAAAATTGGAAAACTAGATACAAAGGATCAATAAGGAAAAATCACATCTTCAACAGAATTTGGGTAGCACTACCTAAATATGTCTGCTGGAAAATTTGGCTTGCAAGGAACAAAGATCTTTTCACGGGAGAGCTCAATCTTCCAGTCTCAGTGGCCAATAGGGTAGTCATTCTTCTCTCATAACACTTCTCTCACAACAAGCTTCCACTTGCTTCATTACAAAGCATGGACAACTCGGAGAGGGCCTTGATAGACAGCATGAACATAGATTTCACTACAATATCCTCTATCCCCTATCAACAAGCGTGGAAACTACAATTAAATATGATTGAACTAAAAACTTGGCTCAAACACAGAGCGACCCACTCCTTTTTCTTGGTGGAGCTTCAAAATGGAACCTTGGGGAAGCATGAGCGGGAGGAGTGATTCTAGGCCTAAGAGGATAAATTGAAACCACCTATGCATGGAGCTTAGGGAAAGTGACAAACAACCAAGTCAAATCTCACGCCCTGCTAAAAGGATTGGAATTAGCCAAAATCAAAGGTATTTCATCCCTCATTATCAATGGATATTCCCGCATCATCCTTTCAAACCTGTAGCATAATAAAACCTATAGCAACATTGCAATTAGTTCCATTATTACCATAATCAAAAATCAAATTCAATAAATTGGAGAAGTTATCCTCTTCCACATAGTTCGGTCTCTCAACTCTCAGGTTGACTACCAGGAAAACCTAGAGGTGACTCTACAGGAAGGACAACTACAAACTAATGGGTTATGTTGTCATCATTTAATCCCTTGACCACCTTCCTTTCCTCCACCTGTTTATTGGGCTCCTTCACTGGCCTCTTGAAAGATGGACTGGATGCATCATGATTTGGGAAGGAACAGATAGAACTAATAACGACATGGCTTGTGGGATTTTCAAAGTAAATTATGGAAGCTTCATGTCATGCACTTCCAAAACTCTCCTCACTTCACTCAGATCACATTGCAAGAAGATTACTATGGAAAAAATGTGTTCGGACACCAGCAACAGTGTTTCCCTCTCGTCATCGAATGGTCTCAGCCATCATCTTAGAAGAAAAATTGGGACTTGGCATTAATTCACTCGTGCCATTCACACAAGCCTCACATATGGTCGAAAGTGGAAGGAAAATATCTATATTCCCTCCCCTCGCCAAATCCATATGTTTTGTTTTTGAATAATAATTCAGGGTATTTTCTACAGAATTTATGCTAGGAATGGAGGAAAACCTCTCTTGGAAAAAACAATTGTGAACCCTATAAATACTGGCCTAAACAAATGTAATGTCCCCTACAAAACTATCGTTGATTCCCCTCAGGATATTTTGGCATGTAACAATCTGGTAATCTATTGATTGCCACTTTTATTAATATATTTTCTCTTTTCTGTAAAAATAAAAATGAGAAGAAACCATAAATCATTTTACTGGTGACTTTTATGAGTTACAACCAAGTTCCTCTTTACAAACCCCTATGAGGGTTTGGACCAGAATCAGATATAGAAATATAATATGGAATTTTAATCATACAAAGACAGCTTGTGTCTGAAAGAAAAATACCAAGAATGAAATAAATTGGATCAATCCAAGCTACAAGCTTATCAAGTCTCAACTCTACAAAATAGCCTTAATCAGAACTAAAAATGAATTCAGAAATTCTAATAAAACTAAACAGACTACCAATATAAATGAAAGACCTTCTTAAGAATGTCAAAAGTATATGCTTCCTAGTCCTTTCTTCTTTGCCACCTTTAGAGTAATCTCATTTTCAACAAGAGGACTTACCTCTCATGAAATTCAGAAAATGAAAGAATGAATATTGGAGATCTTGCTTAAAACAAGATCAAACCTTATTAGAAGTATCTCTATCTAATTTCTCATGTTCTCCTTTTCCTTCCTTACACTCATTCTCCCCCTGTGAGAATTTCTCCCCCTATGAGCATCACTCCCCCTAACTCCATGCATTTGTTCTTTCTCTCCATTTCCATTCATTTTTTATTTCTCTCCCCCTTTGGCATCAATGGAAAAGGGTAATATTTCTTGGGCTTCTCCCCATATCTACAAGCCTATGCTTTCTCTTCATGGTACTTCCTCATGTAAATCCATGACATATATGAGAAGCATTCAAAAATCACTGTGGGGCAGAAACTACTCCAAGTTTTTGTTGAATATACTCAAAGGCCTCCCTTAGAAGGGGTTTGGTGAAGATATCTGCAATCTTCTCTTTTGTCCCAACATACTCAACCCTAATGTTCTTCTCTACAACTTGTTCTCGTAGAAAGTGAAACTTGATTAGAATGTGTTTCGTCTTGGAGTGCATCACTGGATTCTTTTAGATACTTATGGCATTGGTGTTATCACAAAACATCGGAATGGGCTCATCATATTCAACCTTTATATCCTTCAAAGTTTGTTTCATCCATAAAACTTGAGTACATAATGTTGTTGTTTCAATATACTATGCTTCTGTTGTAAACAAAGATATTGATGATTGTTTCCTGCTTAACCATGATACCAGACACTCACAAAAGTAGAATTTTTCTCCACGTGTACATCTTCTATCATCAATGCTACCTGCCCAATATGCATCTATGTAGGAAACAATAGATAGATCATTCCATTTTGGATACCATAATCCAAACTCTTTTGTACCTTTTAGATATATGAATATCCTCTTCACTACCATAACATGTGATTCCTTTGGTTTTGATTGAAACCTTGCAACCTATCCAACTTCATGCATCAAATCCGGTCTAGAAGATGTCACATAGAGTAAGTTTCCAATCATTGATCTATAAAATCTCTAGTCTGTATATTTAGAATCATCATCCCTACTTAACTTTCAATTGGTATGCATAGTAGTACTGACTATTTTACAATATTCCATTCCAAACATTTTTAGCATTTCTCTAATGTACTTGGTCCGAGAGATGAACATACATTTTTTTCTCTAACATATATGTAGTCCCAAAAAGAAAAACAACTCTCCAAGTAATGACATCTCAAAATCATTCTTCATATCTTTGGAAAGCTTCTGACTCATCCTGTCATCATCACTTCCAAAAATAATATCATCAACATAAACTTCAATTAACATGATACTATCTTGATTTATCTTTATGTAGAGATGGTTTTCTGCATTTCCTTTTCTGAACCCTTGACGTTGTAAGTATATGTCCATTCTTGAATACCATGCTTTGGGGGCTTGTTTGAGACCATATAGTGCCTTCTTTAACCTACAAACATAGTTTTCCTTTTTTCAGAGCTAAAATCCTTTTGGTTGCTCGATGTATACTTCTTCTTCTAACTCTCCATTTAGGAAGGATGACTTTGCATCCATATGATACGCTTTGATATTTTTGGAACATGCATAAGCTAGAATCAACCTAATTGCTTCCATTCTGGCAACTGGGGAAAATATCTCTTCAAAATATATACCTTCAACCTGAGCGTATCCTTTGCATACCAATCTTGCTTTGTTCCTAGTAACATGTCCATCCTCATTCAATTTGTTTCTAAAGACCCACTTTGTACCAATCACATTCTTGTTATTCAACCTTGGAACCAGTTCCCAAGTGTCATTCTTATCTATACGATCTAACTCTTCATCCATAGCTTTGATCCAATATTCATCCTTGATGGCTTCTTCCAAACTGCTTGGCTCAACTATGGATAAAAGTGTTAGGTGTTGTTGTTCTAGTGAACGTATTCTTCTTCGAGTTTCAACTCCTTCATCTATATTTCCAATGATCTGTTCTTGAGGATGATTTTTCTGCACTTGTATGCTAGGTGTCTTTGGAGGTACCTGAATATCTTGTTGTTTTTTCTCTTCTTCTGGTTGCTCTTCTTCTTCATCTGATTCTTCATCTACTTCTTCTTCTTTCAAATCTTCTTCATGATCATGTTCCACTGAATATTTGCTTCTTTCTTTTATTTTTCATCCATCTGTCTCGGAAATCGTCGCATTGATGCTTTCCACTATTCTGTTGAGTCTTAAATTGAAAAATTTGTATGATTTTCTTTTGCTTGAGTACCCAACTAGTATGCCTTTATTAACTCGAGAGTCAAATTTTCCAATCTTTCCATCTTCTCTCTTGATACAGCATTTGCTTCCAAACACTCTGAAATTATTCACATTTGTTGGTATTCCTTTCCAAATCTCGTAGGGGGTCTTATCACTATTATTTATGAGCATTCTCCTATTCTGGATATGAACTGTTGTATGTATTGCTTGTACCCAAAAGACATCTTTCAACTTGGACTCTTTCAACATGGCTCTGGCCATTTCCTACATTGTTTTGTTCTTCCTTTTGACAACTCCATTTTGTTGAGGTATCCAGGTTGTTGATAATTGTCTCTTTATCCCATGTTCTCTATAGAAATCTATGAATTACTTTGATGTAAACTCTCCTCCGTTATCTGATCTCAAACACTTGATTTTTTATTTTGTTTCAATTTCGACCATTTCCTTGTATATATTGAAGTGTTCAAATGCCATTGACTTCTTTCTGAGAAATCAAATTGTATTCATCCTTGTGTAGTCATCAACCAGTAGCATAATTTACGGTTATCCATTCAATCCATTTTGTTCTTTTCGGTCAACACAGATCTTTATGTAGAATCTCTAGCGGTTTTGTTGTGGAGTATTCCTTTGATTTGAATTTCGTCCTGGTTTGTTTTCCCTGTAGAAAATGCTTGCATAGAGTGTTTGTTAGCTTCAAGATATTGGGAATTTCTCTTATTTCTTCCCTTCTTTTGATTTTGACAAGATTATAAAAATTTATGTGACCCATTCTTCTATGCCAGAGCCAACTTTCATCATCCTTTCCTAGGCAACATATTTCCTTTCAAATTTCATTTAGTACATATATGTTTCTTGGAGTTATTTTAGTTGTAGCCACAAATTTGCTTGATCTTTCTTTCCTTATCTCACATTTCTCTTAGTCAAACACAAGTTTGTGTCCTTGATAACACATTTGACTTACACTTAGTAGATTGTGCTTCATGTCTTCGACCAGTAGTACATTTTTTCCTTAGCATCCTTCCTTCCAAGCTTGATTGTACCCTTTCCTATAATTCTGGTTGAGTTATCATTTCTAAATGAAACCGATCCATCTCTTTCCTTTTTTAGAGTTACAAATTTTTCCTTATTGCCTGTCGTTTGCTTTGAGAAACCACTATCAACATACCATCCACGTTTCTTGTGTTGGGCTTGTAGAGAAAGCATGCATTCTTCAGTGTTGAATTGATCATGCTTCCTTACCCATATTCTTTTTGGTTCTTATTTATGACTGTTGATATTCTGCTTTGTTTCCCTTGGAGGAATAGACCGTTTACAATATTTGGCCATGTGAACAAAATTGTTCCATTTGTAGCATTCTACTTCCTTACTCAAGGATTCAAATCTTTTGTAGGTTTTTCTCTGTGCTTCATGAGATCTTCTTGGATAATAATTTCTTGTGTAGCCTTCATAGTTGCTTCTTCTCTTGACATTGGCTCTACAATTCACAACTTTGTGCCCAAAGTTATTGCATGAATAACAAAAACCAAGAAAAAGAGTTTGATACTTGGAGGTGGGAGATCTTCTTAATGGTATTTCTCTTATGAATCCTTCTTCTTCTTGAGGTATTTTCATTTCTAACTATTGTTGATTCTGAATTATGAATCTTCTAGGTGGTGTAGTGTCTTTGTAGTCTTCTTCTTGGATATTCTTTCCTTCTTCCCTTTTAGGAGAGCCTCTAACTATTTATGCATAACTTCTTTGATATGCTTCGTGTTTTTTTATTTTCAAGCTCGATCCTTTCCCTGTTTGGTTGTATCCAAGTATGGATTTGTCATAGTACAACCTTTGACTGTTAATGATCTCATCCAATATTTTGGTGTTGTTCTGTTGCATGTCCTTTGTCTGAAGATCTTTTCTTAGAGTGACTATTTCTGCTTCCAAGCCTTCAATCATCTTGTCCTTCTCTTGCAACTGATTTATGAGTGCTTCTTTAATTCATTTGTCTTCTTCTAACTGGATTTTTAACTTCCTGGTCATCTTCAATCATCTTGTCCTTCTCTTGCAACTAATTTCTGAGTGCTTCTTTAATTCATTTGTCTTCTTCTAACTAGATTTTTAATTTCCTGATCATCTACTCAACCTATTCTGAGTTGGAATTCTGAGAACCTTATTTCCTCTTTAGTTATTCATTGAGTGAATTGATTGTCTTTATTTCATTCCTTAGCTCTTCTAAGGAACTGATCAATTCTTCTCGAAGATCAACTTCTCCTTATTCTTCGAAATCTTATACTACCATGAAGAGTACTCTTTTTGTATCATGTTTACTGTCTTCATCCTCGTATGACGAGGAACAATATTCCTTGGTGTAGAAAAATTTCTTGAAGAATTTATTTTTGTTTCTTCGACCCTTTTGATTTTTATTTTTCTTCTTGGGGTCTTCTTCATCATCACTTTCCTTATTCTTATGGGGACATTTAGAAGCAAAATGACCAATACTTCCACAATTAAAACATTTCAATGTAAGCATACCTTTGTATTTATCAGTTCCTCTTTGCAACTTTCTTACGAAGTTTTCCATTTCTTCATCTTCCTATGAATCATCGTTGTAGCTACAATCTGACTTTTTCTTTTGCTTACTCTTTTCCTTTGTCTTCTTGGATGCTTTGTCGTATATCATAAATTTTTCAAAGGGTCGCAGGATGACCAAGTCTATGGTCTACACAGAAATTTCCAAGCGCGACATTCAAAATAAGTTCATTTCGGGCTGAAAATACGAGCAGTGTTCGAGTAATTTTTCAGCAGCTGAGATCCCAAGAGAATTTTTTATCAATGGCTCTTGGGCAATCAGGATTTCAAAGTAGTGCAAGGAATAATGACTAGTCTGAGGAGCCGAAGTCCCGAAGTAAATATGATCTATTGGAGGCTGAGAAAACGTGGAGGTATATCCCTCACTTCGAAATATTTACTTCGGAATATTGTAAGGGTTGTGCGTTGAAAAGTCCCGAAGAGTCGAAGCTCGAACTCCCAAATGAGTTGTGAGTCATCGATCTCCGTAGAAGGAAGTAGGGTCCATCCAAGAGTGGCACATGGAAGCAAAGGTGGGAATTTCCTAGATCGTAGATCACGATCAGATCAACGATTGGCACATATTTGGCATGTCAATTTTGCACGAGGATTAGTGGCTAGGAAGAAGCCTCAGAGTTGCAAATCAAGCGCCATGCATCCTTCTCCATCAGAAGGTCAATATCTACTTTGGGAATTTGGACTCCAGGAGTTTAAGCTCCTCCCCTATCACTTTCATATGGAGCATTTTCACCTGGAGTCCGCGGATCGATGTTGTGTGTCCATTAAAATCTAATGGTCGTAGTTTGCTTCGAAAATATGGGCTTCGGGAGTTTCAGCATCTCAACTCCTGGTTTCATCCGGATCATTTTCTCCCATAGTTAAGAATCAAGCATCGTGTTTCCTCCTCAGATCAGCGGTCGTCGTTCACATCGGAGCTTCAGCATTCGTTTCAGGTCGCCACGTCACTCCGGGCCCATATTTATGTCAGATCTACATGCAGACCCCTCTCAAGCTCTGAATTCCAAAGTACGTGGAATTCATTTAGCGCTGACACATGGCACTCATTTCAAGCATTTGTGGATGTGTCTTCAGCTTATTTTCGAGTGACACATGTCACCCCTCCATTTGCGACACGTTAGCATAGTGACTTTAGGGCTCCACATAAGATCATCCTCCAAGAAGTGTTCTTGTTCAACACCAAAATCGGCGCCATCTAAAAGTGTGGTTAGAAGGATCCTAGGGCTGGCGGGCAGATAAAATTCAGCAGTGGTGCTAAATTCAGCAGGAGAGCCCAGATCGCAGATCGCGACTAGATCAATGGCCACGTTTCATTGTGGGGGTGCAACTTGCTCAAGCATTAAAATTATTGAGCGGTCCCGCAATCAAAATCATGGTATAGCAAAAGAGTGACCTGGTGAAAGGTGGTGAATTGCGGGCTCAAAAGTAGTGTGAATCCAAACCACTTTTGAGGGTCCCGCAATCACATGCTTGTAAGAGGTCCAATCCAAGAGCAGTGTGTGGTTTCCCCCTAGACATTAAGCCTCATCCTGATCCTGAGAAAAAGCAATTAATGAAAAAGGAGTGGTGGTTGAAACCTTGAATCACACAGTAATTAGAAAGCATGGAGGGTCTGGCTGTGGAGATGGAACTGTCAGTCCGAGGTACCCCCCATGGAATGTTTTTCATGCAGACTCATGTTGAGCTGAGTTTGCGTCTGACAGGAGGATACATGCTCGGTCTGACAGAAGAAGGCACAGATGAAAGGCTTTGAATGGAATGGCCAGATCACACTCCTGGTAGTTGTGGACTGATCTGAGTATAAATAGATCAGTTCAATATTTTGTTAAGTTCGTGAACTAGTTGAGTAGAGCTCCCTATTTTGTAATATTTTGATGCATGAGTTGTTCTCTGGTTATGTATCAAACTTGAGAATTTCGCATTAATAGAAGTCAGCTTCTCTCATCTCTTTGTAAAAACTGTGATAAAACACTCGGGCATGGAGGATCCAGTCAAGGGTTGTAGTTCTATTGTAATGTAGGTTTGATTACAATATTGTTTTGACCAGTTTTATTCAGCTTCTTTGTTATCCTATTCCCCCTTACGCTGAAAGGCTCAGGCATGGAGGATCCAGTTGAGTTGTTGTAGTTGCATGATAATGTAGATTTGATTATTATGTTGTTGTGACATATTTCAGTGTCTGAAACTTGAGTTCAAGAGTGCTCTTGAGCCTGATTTTTTCTTCACCAAGCTGCTTGAAATATGGATTCCCATAGAAGTCTTGTTCACCTCTCTCACTAAGTGTTCTTTCTGCTCACACTTAAACTGAAATCACTGACTGAATTTAATGAGGCCCTCACTTCCATGTGCATTTCTTGTCCAGTTTCTATGTTAAAATCATTCTTGTACTAAGTTCTGTCCATTTGACCTCCACTCACAAAACCAACATCCAACAAACATTTTGATCAGTGCAAGGATTACCCTCTTGCAGTCTGAGGGTGCCTCTCAGTGATAATATTAATGGCATCACTGTCAAGGATGAAAGTGAAGATATCTTCCCTGGGAGAACGATAATGAATAGATCCAATTTTAGATGGTGAACTGAAGTTGGACATATTATTTTGATTGCTTATCTTTCACCATGGTGACTCCATTGTTCGAAAATCTATTGGCGACTCCACTGTTCAAAAATCTATTGGCGACTCCACTGGTTTGAAATGGACAAGATTTTAGCTTAGAGGTATGCTTTATGTGATTTTTCAAAAATATTTGGTTTCCCTAATCCAAAGCCTAGTAGAGATGATTGGGAAAGTAGCCTTCCCAAATTTTGAGGAGAAGAGTGGGAGGGACCGACTGAACATTTGTTGGATTTTCATGATTTTATTAATCGACTTCATATCGTGCATGAAGATGTTTAGATTAATATTTTCAGGTATTCATTAGAGGGTATTGCTTGTGATTGGTGTTGATCTCTTCCCATTGCAAGCATCACCTCTTTGACAGGTTTTCATGCAACTTTCAATTCATTTTGTAAAGATTATTTTTCAGCTGGGTATCTTTATGAAACTTGTTGTGATGATTTTTCTTTGCTTCATAAAGATTCTTCTAGTCATGAAATCTAGATTTGTGATGAAGCATTCACTAAAGAAGAAAACATTTATCATGAAGATCAAGAGGTGTTTAATGATATTCATTATGTTAACAATAACACAGAAACAACTGGCATCATATTAAATGTATCTATTGTTTTAAATGTTCATGAAAATCAACATGTCTCTTTTGAATATTCTAATAATCAAGACTAGAGTTTTTCATGGCTTCTTTGGAACCTCGTAGGATGGTTCATGTACATGATAATTAAGGAGAAAAGAAAGAGCTAAATGTGCAGCTTATCTCATCTCCAACACTTATAAATGAGCATCATGTTAAAAAGAAGCATACATTCATTGATATACATGACGATATTTCTTGCCATTAGCTAGCAGATGCTATCAAAGTAGACAAAGGAGAAGTGTGTTAGCAGCTTGCATCATCCTTTCACTCACCTATACTTTCCACGGACATTTAGCCAGATGTGAGTAGCTGTAAGACAGAGCAGGCTTTGTGTTACCAACCCAGTAAGTTTTGTCACCTATTTTATGACCCTGTAGGGGAGTACATGGAGTTGCATTTTTTCCATGTATTGAAGCCTCCCAACTTTATCTTACCTTCAGCACTAGGAGGAGAGCTAAAGAATGTAATTGATTTGTTGTCACAGTTTGATTATCCCTTACTGACCAGTGACAAAGTAAATAAGTTTTCAATTAGGAAATTGTTTGAATGGCTCTAGTGGAAGTTTGTTTTCACCTAGCGCATTGTAAACGACAGTTAGTCTAGGTTTGCACATAAATAAACTCCTTCTGGAGCATCTGTGTTTTCTTTCTTTTCAAGTAGATAGTGTACATATTAGCATGTGGTCCTCAGCAGGATGTTTTTGAGCTCAACTTCACAACCCAACAGCTAAGGCACTAGAACTGCGCGTTCTTGGAAGCGCGCAAGGAGCATGCCATCCCCTATGGAGCCAAATGTTATAAAATAAAGTTGTAAAAGGGTAGCAAGACGACCAAGTCTGTGGTATTCATAGAAGCATCCAAGGGAAGCATTCAAAAGAAACTCATTTCGGGATGAAAATACGAGCAGTGGTCGGGTTAATTTTTCAGTGGTGGAGATCCTAGGATCATTTATGATCAGCGGCTCTCAGGCATTCAATATTTCAAAGTAGTGCAAGGATTAATGACTAGGATGAGGAGTCGAAGTCCTGAAGTAAATATGAGCCATTGGAGGCTAAGAACACGTGGAGGCAGATCCCTCACTTCAAAAGATTATAAGGGTTGTGCGTTGAAAAGTCCCAAAGAGTCAAAGCCCGAACTTCTGAAATAGTTGTCAGTCGTCGATCTTTGCAGCAGGAAGTAAGGTCCATCCAAGAGAGATGCGTGGAAGAAAAGGTGGGACTTTCCCAAATCGTGACTAGGAAGAAGCCCCAAAGTTGTAGATCAAGCGTCAGGCATCCTTCTCCATTAGACTGTCAATATCTGCTTCGGGAATCTAGACTACGGGAGTTTTAGTTCCTCCCCTCTCACTTTCATCTAGATCATTTTCTCTCAAAGTTCATGGATCATTGTCGTGTGTCCATCCAAATCTAATGGTGGTAGTTTGCTTCAAAAATTTGGGCTTCAGGAGTTTCAGCATCTCGACTCATGGTTTCATCCGAAGCATTTTCTCCCGGAGTTTAGAATAAAGCATCGCGTTTCCTCCTCAGATCGATGTTCATCATTCACTTCGGAGCTTCAACATTTGTTTCAGGTCATGATGTCACTCCAGGCCCATATTTATACCAGCTCTACATGCAGACCCCTCTCGAGCTCCGAAGTCCAAAGTACGTGGCATCTATCTAGCGCTGGCACGTGGCACTCATTTCAAGCATTTTTGGACGTGTCTTCAGTCTATTTTCGAGTGACACATGTCACCCCTCTATTCGTGACATGTCAACATAGTGATGTTAGGACTCCATGTCAGATCATCCTCCGGGAATTGTTCTTGTTCAGCGCCAAAATTAGTGCCATCTCAAAGCGTGGTTAGAAGGATCCTAGGGTTGGTGGGAAAATAAACTTCAGCGGTGGCACTAAATTCAGCAGGAGAGCCTAGATCGCAGATCGCGACCAGATAAATGACCATGTTTCATTGTGGGGGTGCAACTTGCTCAAGCGTTAAAATTATTGAGCGGTCCCGCAATCAAAACCGTGGTATAGTAAAAGAGCGACGTGGTGGAAGGTTGTGAATTGCGGGCTCAAAAGTGGTGTGAATCCAAACCTCCTTTGACAGTCCTACAATCACGTTCTTGTAAGACATCCAATCCAAGAGTAGCGCATGGACGCCCCCTAGACACTAAGCCTCGTCGCGATCCTGAGAAAAAGAAGTTAATGAAAAAGGAGTGGTGGTTGAAACCTCGAATCACCTAGTAATTACAAATCATGGAGGGTTTGGTCGTGGAGATGGAATTGTCAGCTTGAGGTACCCCCCATGGACATTTTTTCCTACAAATGCATGTTGAATTGAGTTTGCATCTGACAAGAGGATACACGCTCAGTCTGACAGAAGAAGGTGCAAACGAGAGGCTTTGAATGGAATGGCCAGATCACACTCCTGGTAGTTGTGGACTGATCTGAGTATAAATAGATCAATTCAATATTTTGTTAAGGTCATGAACTAGTTAGGTAGAGCTCCCTATTTTGTAATATTTTGATGCCTGAGTTGTTCTCTGGTTATGTATCAAACTTAAGACTTTCACATTAATAGAAGTCAGCTTCTCTCATCTCTTTGTAAAAATTGTGCTAAAACACTCGGGCATGGAGGATCCAGTTGAGGGTTGTAGTTCTATTGTAATGTAGGTTTGATTGCAGTATTACTATGACCAATTTTAGTCAGCTTCCTTGTTATCCTATTCCCCTTACACTGAAAGGCTTGGGCATGGAGGATTGACACATTCGCACCCACAGGCATGCCCGCTCACAAGATCTTCTCTTCCCTCGGCCCGAAGAACACTGACTGGTCCTTCTATTTCCCTATTGGGAAATATTCACCCACAGAAATCTCCGTGCGATCCCCTCTCTGCTCTCGGATGATCGGACTTCACGACTTCGCGAGGTCAGTGATCGAACTTTGCACCCTCGGATCCCCGAGACCCGATGCGAGTCAACACTGACCTTCCTTTACCCTGTCAGGACTTCTCCTATCACGAGTTCAGCACTCGCAATGTTGAGCAATTCGATTCTCTAGCTCCCGAGTCCCAATGCGCTGAAACTCCAACACACGTGTGAATGGACTATTCAATCGCCACTTCACTCCATCGGCACTTCGGAGTTCGTGATATCGTGAATCCTAATGCAGTGAGTTCAGGACTTCTCGCTGTGAAACCCCGAAATAACACACCACCTGTCCATGTCACCAACTCCTGTGGTCCCACAATGTTTATGTAGCCATCAGGATATCGCGTATAGCAATTTCGCGATTCTCGTTACCAAATCTTCGACTCTTCTCTCACGAAATCCCGATAGGCGATTTCGCAAATAATCCAACGGCCCTGACTGGCTTGGATCAACGGCTCTGTCCCTCCTGAGCTTAGAACCTCTCGGGAATACCTGTAGTATCTCCCCTGCACCTTCTCGAGATCTAACAGCCCACGAGATGTCGCGAAACCTCCTCGGAGAATACCGACCGTCCGTTACTCTTTTGAGAAATCTGCGAAACGACTATGTGTTCCTCTATGGAACTCGTCTGCCTGCACGCAAACTTGTGACGCTTCTTACCAACCTCTAAGGCACAACTTATCTACGTTGTCCTTCAACAAACTCAAAGGCCTATCCTTCCTAAGCTTGTATAAAAGACCCTTGCACGCACTCCTTGTGGAAAACCTTCAACCACGACTAAGTGTTGAAGTCCCTCGACTCTGTGCACATTTGCAGCAGCAGTCCTTCGATACCTCACTCAGGTTCGCAACCCTGAGACTTTTAACCAGCCTACGCACTCCTTGCATGGCTCTTGTGACCAACTTCACCTTTTAGATGAATGAGAACAAAAGTTGTCTCTATCTGAACCCTCTATCAACGCACTCCTTGCGGACACTTCAACTGCACTCCTTGCAGGAATTCTCTGGCTCAAGTAGAGAAACAATTGAAACTCATTCCTTCACCCTTTCAGACTTCAATTCAAACATGAAATCATATACACAGCACATATATAAGCAAATGCATAACAGGAAGTAAACTTTCATGAGCATATCGACATCAATACACAGAGAATAACACAAACCATGAATTTGAATCAATCTCTCTTCTATTAATTCAAATATCTGTACATGGGTGTTCTTACACAGCTCTTTGCTTGTATTCTGTGTTATTCATACACAAATGCTCATAATCTTCCTGAATAATGTTACAATGCACAATGAGGGTGTCTATATCCTGTTTCCCTCTTGTGTTCTACAACTGTCTAGTCTAGAATTAAATTCTATCTACTTTACATTAACTTTCATAAATGCCTCCTATCTACTAAGGACGAGAGATTAAAGGCTCAAGGTCCGTTTACATATACAAGTACGCCTCTATCTTAATGTCTCATTTAATATTTGCGCAACAATCCCAAAGTGTTTTCAAAATTTATGCCGGCGCTCGTCCAGCTGTCCTTGCTTCCGCGCTGGCTCGCTTGATGTGTGAGATGCTCCTGCATCATACTCCCTCGCTTGAAAACTTTCATGGTCTCCTGTCCATGAGCTCCTGCACAATTTGTCCATGCCTCTGTATCTCTGCTTCAGTCTCCCAGCTGGCATCTTCAACTGGATGATTCTTCCACTTGACCAGATACTCAAAGTATTGCTTCCGCTTGGTCCTCTTGCTCACTCTCTTGTCCAGTATGCACTCCATCCGTGGCTTCCCTGCAACTGGCATCTGTTTCATCCACTGGATCACTGGTTGTTCAATTCCAGTCCCAGTTTCTTCAGCTCTATATGGGTACAAATCCGAGATATTGAATATCTGAGAAATTCTGACCCCATCGGGTAATTCAATCTCGTAAGAATTTGTCCCGAACTTCCTCAAGGCCCTACATGGCCTGATTTTCTTCATCTTCATCTTATTGTATGTTCCTCTCAGGAACCTTTCTTTCCTCAAATGTGCCAGAACCAAATCACCAACTTCAAACTGAAGTTGTCTCCTATGTTGATCTGCTCTGCGCTTATACTCCTGACTTGATTTCAGCAGTCGCTCCTTCACCTTGAAGTGAAGTTCTTTCATCGCCTCTACAAATTCTTCTGCACTAGCGCTACTAGTCACAGTCTATTCTGAATCCCTCAGTTCGGAAATTCCTCTCGGCTGCATCCCATAGACAACATGAAATGGACTCTGGCCTGTGCTCCAATTCATTGAATCGTTATAAGCAAACTCTGCCTATGGTAATATATGGTCCCACTAGCTATGGTGCTCTGTCACCAAACTTCTCAGCAAGTCTCCCAGACTTATGTTGACCACTTATGTCTGTCCATCCGTCTGAGGATGATACGCTAAACTAAACAACAGGTTAGTTCCCAACTTCTTCCATAAGGTCCTCCAAAAATGCCCTATGAATTTCGTATCTCTGTCCGAAACTATACTCTTCGGCAACCCATGAAGTCGAATGACCTCTTTGAAAAATAGGTTCGCGATATGAGTCACATCACTAGTCTTCTGACATGGAATGAAGTGTGCCATCTTGGAAAATCTATCCACTACCACAAAGATTGAATCAACACCTCTTTGTGTCCTTGGCAACCCCAATATAAAATCCATGCTTATCGCATCCCATGGCCTTTCTGGTATGGGCAATGGTTGATAAAATCCCGCATTATGCTTTCTTCCCTTCGAATGCTGGAAAATTCTACATCTGTCCACAAATCTCTTGACATATGCTCGCATTCCTAGCCAAAAATATGACTCATTCAGCTTCGCGAATGTTTTGTCATGGCCAAAGTGTCCTGCCAATCCTCCACTGTGTTTCTCCTTTAACAAGTTCTCCCTCATGGAGCATTTCAGAATACACAACTGATTGCCTCTGAACAACAATCCTTCATGGATCATGTAGTCTATCCAAGGGCTTCTATCTCTGAGAACTGGATTCTCAGTTGCTTCATATGCTTCTTTAAAATCATGATCATCTGCGTACATGTCCCTGAGGTCATCAAAACCCGATGTTTTGACTCTGAACTCCTGCAACAACAAACACTTCCTGCTCAAAGCATCAGCAACTTTGTTAACAGTACCAAAAATATGCTTAATCACAAAAGTAAAATTCTACATATACTCAACCCATTTGACATGTTTCTGATACAACTTCTCTTGTTGAGTCACAAACTGCAATGCATGATTATAACTGTACAATACAAACTCTTTCGGGATAAAGTAATGCCTCCATTTCTTCAATGCCTATATGATAGCATAAAATTCCTTATCATACATGGAGTACTTCAATTTCGCCTCATCCATCTTCTCGTTGAAGTATGTGATTGGCCTGTCTTCTTGACTAAAGACTGCCCCGATTGCAAACCCACTTGCATCACATTTCACCTGAAATGTCTTCAGGAAATCCGGCAACACCAAAACTGGTTGTTCCGTAATCTTCCGCTTCAACAATTTGAAGCTCTTTTCAGCCTCTGTTGTCCAGTGAAAAGATTTATGCCACTTCTTCACTGTATCCATCATCGCTGCACTAATTCCACTAAAATTCCTGATGAACTTTCGGTAGAAACTAGCCAAACCATGGAAACTTCTCACCTCAAATATATTCTTCGGTGATGGCCAATTCTTAATCACTTCCACCTTATCTTGATCCATCCTCAACTCATTTGCCGAAATAACAAATCCCATATAAATGATTTTTGTCTCCATGAATGAGGATTTCTTCATGTTAATCAATAGCTTCTCCTGCTGCAATTTCTGCATCACTGTAGCCAAATGCTTCAAGTGCTATGCCACTGATTTACTGAAAACCAGTATGTCATCCAAATACACAATGAAAAAAATTTCGATGAACTCCCTCGGGACTTCGTTCATCAACCTCATGAAGGTACTCAGTGCATTTGTTAAGCCAAACGGCATAACAAGCCATTCATACAACCCTTCATTGGTTTTGAATGTTGTCTTCCATTCATCACCTTCTCTCATGCGAATCTGGTGATATCCGCTTTTCAAATCAATCTTTGAAAATTACTTTGCTCCACTCAAGAAATCCATCAAATCATCCATCCTCGACAATGGAAATCTGTACCTGATGGTTATTTTGTTAATGTCCCTTGAGTCAGTACACATCCTCCAGCCTCTGTCTTTCTTCGGACTGAGTACTGTTGGAACAGCACATGGACTCAAGCTTTCTCTGACCAATCCTTTGTCCAACAACTCTTGGACTTGTCTCTTTACCTCTTCATTCTCCTGCGGCATCAATCTATACGCAGCTTTGTTTGGCAAACTGGCTCCTGGTATGAGGTCAATATGATGGATCACACTCCTGATCGGTGGCAACGAACGAGGTAATTCATCCACTATGATGTCAGCGAACTCTTCCAGTAGTTCCTGAATCTCATCTGGTAAATCATCCACTCTTGTGCTATTCAGAACAATCTTCGGTTTTCTGACCACAAAGAATTGTGGATCCTCCTTATTCTTCACCTCATTAAGGAGTTCCTTCCCACTCATGAGAAGTACTGTGTTGCTTACTTCAGGTTTCACCTCCTTATCTTTAATTGGAAGCAACATGTGTGTCCTCCCATTCTTCTCTAGGTTGTATGTGTTCATCCTCCCATCATGAATCACATTCCTGTCATATTGCCATGGTCTACCTAGAAATAGATGACAAACATCCATAGGAATGACATCACACAAAATCTTATCATTATATCCACCTATCTTAAATTCAACCAAGCATTGTTTAGTGACAGTTACCTGGTGTCCTTTCTGTAGCCACGAAACTCTGTATGGGCTTGGATGATCAGTCGTCTCCAGCTCCAGCTTCTCTACCATCTCTGTAGAAACAAGATTATCCATGCTACCACTGTCTATTATGACCTTGCATACCATGTCCTTGGTCTTGCAAGCAGTCCTAAAAATTCTGGTCCTTTGGACTAAACTTTCCACCTCCTTCTCAGGTGTCAAAAGGACTTTCCGCATCATGAGCGATCTTCTTCCTTCAGCGTCTTCGGCCTCAACATCATGCCTTTGTGCCTCGGTGATGTGAGCTTCTCCAATGTCCTTCTTTTTCTCTGGACACTCGTAAGACTTGTTCCCATTCTTCCCACATGTGAAGCATGTGATTACTCCACCTCTTCCTCTTCCTCTACCTCTAGTATGAGTAAAAGTGTTATTGTCAGCATAATCTCCTCTCTGTTCATTATGTTGTCCTCTTTGTTCGACATATGGTTTCCCTCACTGTGAGGTTCCACCTCTCTCTGTATGAGTCTGAGGCTTCTTCCATTCCTCCTTGGGCTTCTGGTATTTATCCTGGGCAACTGACTTGCCTCTGGGCTGACTCCTGCCTCGGCCCCTCTGACCTTGCTTTCAGCTCAGGTTTTCTTCAGCTTTCAGAGCCATCTGGTAAGCATCTTCCACCGTTCGGATGGTTACCATGCTCATCTCATCCTCGATATCATATCTCAGGCCATTCATGTATCTGGCTACCCTTTCATCATCACTCTCCCGATGACCTGCCCTGATGTTCAGTCTGTAGAACTCCTCAGTGTATTCTTTCACTGTCATCAGCTTCTGTCTCAGGTTCTACATTCTCCTGAACAGAGTAATTTTATAGTCCTTGGGGATGAATTTTTCTTTCATCTTTGCGATCATCCTATCCCAGCTCTTAATCTTATGCTTTCCCTTGCAGCATCTGTCAGCTTGTAGTTAATCCCACCACAATGTTGCATGTCCTTTCAAGCATGTAACAGCATGCTTGACTTTCTTGTCTTCTTCGACATCTTCATAGTCAAAGTATGTATCGAGAGCTCTAATCCAATCTAGAAGCTCCTCTGCATCCAAGTTTCCCTCATAAACTGGAATGTCCATCTTTGCTCTTGCACCCATCCTGGCAATAGCTTTGATCAAACGCTCGTTTGATGCGTCTTCGGCTGCAACTTCCTCCTCACGTTCAGCCTCGACTTCACTTTCGGAATCACTTAGATCCCCTGCACTAGCTGTGCATATTTGCGTTGTCTCCATGTCTTCGAGTCTTTCTCGGAGATCACGCATCTGTCTCTCCATTTATGGATTTGCCATCTGCCTGCCTCTCCTTCTCTGCACCTCCCTATCCTCTGGATCGGGTGACTGTCTATCTCTCCTTGGAGGCATGGTGAATTCTCTTTCTCTGCTATAGAGAGCAAAGAGTCTTTCTACGCTCTGATACCAAACTGACGCAGTCGCACCCACAGGCAAGCTCGCTCACAGGATCTTATCTTCCCTCAGCCCAAAGAACACTGATCGGTCCTTCTATTTCCCTATCGAGAAATCTTCACCCATAGAAATATCCGTGCGATCCCCTCTCTTCTCTCAGAGGATCGGACTTCACGAGGTCAGTGATCGAACTTTTCACCCTTGGATCCCCGAGACCCGATGCTAGTCAACACTGACCTTCCTTTACCCTGTCGGGACCTCTCCTATTATGAGTTTGACACTCACGGTGTTGAGCAACTCGATTCTCTAGCTCCCGAGTCCCGATGCACTGAAACTCCGACACATGTGTGAATGGACTATTCAATCGCCGCTTCACTCCATCAGCACTTTAGAGTTCGCGGTATCGTGAATCCTAATGCAGTGAATTCAGGACTTCTCCCTGCGAAACCCCAAAATAACACGCCACCTGTCCACGTCACCAACTCCTGTGGTCCCAAAATGTTTATGTAGCTGTCGGGATATCGTGTATCACGATTTCGCGATTCCCGTTACCAAATCTTCGACTCTTCTCTCACGAAATCTTGATAGGCGATTTCGTGAATAATCCAACGGCCCTGACTGGCTTGGATCAACAGCTATGTCCCTCCTGAGCTTCAAACCTCTCAAGAATACCTGTAGTATCTCCCCTGCACCTTCTCGAGATCTAACGGCCCACGAGATGTCGTGAATCCTCCTCGGAGAATACCGACCGTCCGTTACTCTTTTGAGAAATCTGCAAAACGACTATGTGTTCCTCTACGAAACTCGTCCGCCTGCACGCAAACTTGCGATGCTTCTTACCAACCTATAAGGCACAACTTCTCTACATTGTCCTTCAACAAACTCAAAGGCCTATCCTTCCTGATCTTGTATAAAATACCCTTTCACGCACTCCTTGCGGAAAACCTTCAACCATGACTAAGTGTTGAAGTCCCTCGACTCTGTGCACATTTGCAGTAGCAGTCCTTCGATACCTCACTCAGGTTCACAACCCTGATACTTTTAACCATCCTGCGCACTCCTTGCACGGATTCTATGACCAACTGCACCTTTTAGATGAATGAGAACAAAAGTTGTCTCTATATGAACCCTCTGTCAATGCACTCCTTGCGGACACTTCAACTGCACTCCTTGCAGGAATTCTCTGGCTCAAGTAGAGAAACAATTGAAACTCATTCCTTCACCCTTTCAGACTTCAATTCAAACATGAAATCATATACATAGCATATATATAAGCAAATGCATAACAAGAAGTAAACATTCATGAGCATATCGACATCAATACACAGAGAATAACACAAACCATGAATTTGAATCAATCTCTCTTCTATTAATTCAAATATCTGTACATGGGTGTTCTTACACAGCTCTCTGCTTCTCTTCTGTGTTCTTCATACACAAATGCTCATAATCTTCCTGAATAATGTTACAATGCACAATGAGGGTGTCTATATCTCGTTTCCCTCTTGCGTTCTACAACTGTCTAGTCTAGAATTAAATTCTATCTACTTTACATTATCTTTCATAAATGCCTCCTATCTACTAAGGACGAGAGATTAAAGGCTCAAGGTACGTTTACATATACAAGTGCGCCTCTATCTTAATGGCTCATTTAATATTTGCGCAACAATCCCAAAGTGTTTTCAAAATTTATGCTAGCGCTCGTCCAGTTGTCCTCGCTTCCACGCTGGCTCGCTTGATGTGTGAGATGCTCTTGCATCAAGGATTTAGTCGAGTTGTTGTAGTTGCATGATAATGTAGTTTTGATTATTCTGCTACTGTGACATATTTCAGTGTTTGAAACTTGAGTTCAAGACTACTCTTGAGCCTGAGTTTTTCTTCACCAAGCTACTTGAAAGTCGGATGCCCATAGAAGTCTTGTTCACCTCTCTCACTAAGTCTTCCTTCTTCTCACACTTAAAATGAAATCATTCACTGAAGTTAATGAGGCCCTCACTTCCCTATGCATTGCTTGTCCAGATTCTGTGTTAAAATAATTCTTGTACTGAGTTTTGTACATTTGACCTCCACTCACAAAACCAACATCCACCAAACAATCTGATTGGTACCGAGCTTACCATCTTGCAGTCTGAGGGTGACTCTCAATGCTAACATTAATGGTGTCATTTTCTGGGACGGAAGTGAAGATATCTTCCCTGGGAGAACGACAATGAGTAGATCCAGTTTTAGATGGTGAATTGAAGCTGGAAATATTATTTTACTGCTTATCTTTCACCATGGCGACTCCATTGTTCAAAAATATATTGGCGACTCCATTGTTCGAAAATCTATTGGCAACTCCACTGGTTTGAAATGGAAAAGATTTTATCTTAGAGGTATCCTTTATGTGAGTTTTCAAAAATAGTTGGCTTCCCTAATCCAGAGCCTAGTAAAGATGATTGGGAAATTAGCCTTCCCAGATTTCGAGGAGAAGAGTGGGAGGGACTGGCTGAACATTTGTTGGATTTTCATGATTTTATTCATCGACTTCATGGCGTGCATGAAGATGTTCAGATTAATATTTTTAGGTATTCATTACAGGGGATTGCTCGTGATTGGTGTCGATCTCTTCCCATTGCAAGCATCACCTCTTTGACATGTTTTCATGTAGCTTTCAATTCGTTTTGTAAATATTATTTTTCAACTGAGTATCTTTATGAAAGTTGTTGTGATGAGTTTTCTTTGCTTCAAAAAGATTCTTCTAATCATGAAAGCTAGATTTGTGATGAAGCATTCACTAAAGAAGAAAACATTTATCATGAAGATCAAGAGGTGTTGAATGATATTCATTATGTTAACAATAACACAGAAACAACTGGCATCATATCGGATGTATCTATTGTTTTAAATGTTCATGAAAATCAACATGTCCCTTTTGAATATTCTGATAATGAAGACCATACTTTTTTCATGGCTTCTTTGGAACCTCGTAGCGTGGTTCCTGTACATGATAATGAAGGATAAAATCAAGAGATAAATGTGCAACTTATCTCATCTCCAACACTTATAAATGAGCAACATGTTAAAAAGAAGCATCCATTCATTGATATACATGAGGATACTTCCTGCCATTAGCTAGCAGAGGCTATCAAAGTAGACAAAGGAGAAGTGGGTCAGTATCCTGCATCATCCTTTCACTCACTTGTGCTTTCCATAGACATTCAACCAGATGTGAGCAGTTGTAAGACAGAGCAGGCTTTCTATTACCAACCCAGTAAGTTTTGTCACCTATTTTATGACCCTGTAGGGCAGTACATGGAGTTCCATTTTTTTCCATGTATTGAAGCCTCCCAACTTTATCTTACCTTTAGCACTAGGAGGAGAGATTAAGAATGTAATCGATTTGTTTTCAAAGTTTCATTATCCCTTGCTGACCAGTGAGAGAGAAAATAAGTTTTCAATTAGGAAATTGTTTGAATGGATATGGTGGAAGTTTGTTTTCACCTAGTGCATTGTAAAAGTCAGTGAGTCGGTTTCGTACATAAATAAACTCCTTCTGGAGCATGTGTGTTTGCTTTATTTTCAAGTACATAGTGTACATATCAACCTGTGGTCCTCAGCAGGATGTTTTTGAGCTCGACTCCACAACCCAACAGCTAAGGCACTGGAACTGCGTGTTCTTGGCAGCTCGTAGGGAGCATGTCATCCCCTGTGGAGCCAAATGTTATGACATAAAGTTGTCAAAGGGTCACAGGATGACCAATTCTATGGTATGCACAAAAGTGTCCAAACACATCATTCAAAAGCATCTCATTTCAGGATGAAAATATGAGCAGCGGTCGGGTTAATGTTTCAGCGGCGGAGATCCCAGGAGCATTTCGAATCAGCGGCTCTCGGGCATTCAGGGTTTCAAATTATCCCAAGGATTAATGAATAGTATGAGGAGCCAAACTCTTGAAGTAAATCTGAGCCATTGGAGGCTAAGAACATGTGGAGGTAAATCCCTCACTTTGAAAGATTTACTTCAGAAGATTGTAAGGGTTGTGCGTTGAAAATTCCCGAAGAGACGAAGCTCGAACTCACAAAATAGTTGTGAGTCATCGATCTCCGCAACAGGAAGCAAGTTCCATCCAAGAGCGGTGTGTGGCAGCAAATGTGGGACTTTCCCAGATCGTATATCACGATTGGATCAACAGCTCGCGCGTATTCGATATGTCAAATTTGTGCGAGGTTAGTGGCTAGGTAGAAGCCCCAGAGTTACAGATAAAGCACCACGCATCCTTCTCCATCAGACGGTCAATATCTACTTTGGGAATCCAGAATCCTGGATTTTTAGCTCCTCCCCTCTTGCTTTGAATTTTCTCCCAAAGTCCACGGATCGTTGTCACGTGTCCATCCAAATCTAACGGTGGTAGTTTGCTTCAAAAATATGGGCTTTGGGAGTTTCAGCATCTCGACTCCTAGTTTCATCCTGAGTGTTTTCTCCCAGAGTTCAGAATCAAGCGTCGCATGTCCTCCTCAGATCGATGGTCGTCGTTCACTTCGGAGCTTCAACATTCATTTTAGTTCATTGCATCACTCCAAGCCAATATCTATGCCATCTCTACATGCAGACCTCTCTCGAGCTCCAAAGTCCAAATTACGTGGAATCCATATAGCACTGACACATGGCACTCATTTCAAAAAAATTCAAACATGTCCTTAGCCTATTTTCAATTCACACATGTCACCCCTCCATTCGTGACACGCCAGTATAGTGATGCCAAGCCTCCACGTCAAATCATCCTTCAGGAATTGTTCTTGTTCAGCGCCAAAATTAGCGCCATATCAAAGCGTGGTTAGAAGGATCCTAGGGTTGGTGGGCAGATAAACTTCCGCAGTGGTGCTAAATTCAGCAGGAGAGCCTAGATCTCATATCACGACTAGATCAATGGCCACGTTTTAGTAATAGCATAATTATAATCGTTTTTCTTCAAATGTTATATCAATGTAGAATTATTATCCAATAACGAGCAGTAATAAATAAACAATCACACACATACTCAGTACACCAGTGTTTTACATGGAAAACCAAATCAAGAGAAAACCATGGAATGTTTTTTCTTATATTTCTTGAAGAATTACATTCATTGGAAGCACCAAATTCCTTTGTTTTCCGGCTGCAACTGGAAGGAGGCTCCAACCCCCTAGTTTCTCAGGCTACAACCTGAGGGAAGCTCCAACTCCCCAATTCTCTAGCTACAACCAAAAGGAGGATACAACCCCCTATATTCTCCGACTACAACCGAAAGGTGGATACAACCACATGTCCTTGCCTCATCCTGCCACCCTGAAGTAGAAGTAGAATGATGGAACTATTGTCATACTATCACTGTGGGATATATCATTGTAAACCTGTACCAATAAATATGAACCATGCATCAACCATGCATCAACCTGTACCTCAACCTGTAATCAACATGTACCATAAACAAGTGCATCAACCATGCACCAACCTGTACCAAACAACCTGTAATCAACCTATACCATAAAAAAGTGCATCCAACCATGTATCAAGTATGTAACAATCATGTGTCAACTACTCATCAACTATGACTCATCAATATGTACCAACATCATCAACTATACACCTCATGTATGTGTCAACTCATCAACTACTTGTCTCAACCATGTACTCAACATGTACCTCAACCAAAAGACCTCATCAATTTCATCATCCAAATAAGATTTGTAGCTCTGTAATAGACCTGGTGTATATTATCACATTTCTTCAAACCTTCCTTAACTTTAAAAACAAGAGAGTATTATTTTCATCAAACTTTTCTTTAGTTTCACATTCCTAGTTTTGGATTAGTCAACAAACCTTACTTGAAATAATCATAACTTTGAACCTGTAATGTATAAATATATGAAATGATACACAATGTTCTTCAGTGTGTTTTATTCAATTCCTCTAGGTGTCACTACTTGGAACCTCTCAGAAAAAGGAGTTATATCAAAAATGGCATACCTTGCTGAATTTTGGTTTATTCTAGAGAGCGACCTTGTAGAGCGTGCCTCGCATGAAATATTCATTGAATTGATCTGAAACTATTAAAAATAATACTACAGACTGTACCCTGACCAACACATTTGGTCTCACTAAATTTGTATCTGTTATGAATAATTTATGACGTTTTTACCCGAAACACCTGTTTTTGACTAGTTTCAGGACTAGCCACAAACCCTATTTTCCACGGAGTGT